>JAOXOE010041477.1:0-39570 GCA_028565055.1 Phoeniculus purpureus | reverse complement strand
GGAGGGCAACGAAGCTGGTGAAGGGCCTGGAGAATAAATCTTATGAGGAGAGATTGAGAGAGTTGGGGCTGTTTAGTTTAAGGAAGAGGAGGCTGAGGGGAGACCTCATTGCTCTCTACAACTATCGGAAAGGACACTGTAGAGGTGTTGGTGCTGGTCTCTTCTCACAGGTAGTGACAGAACCAGAGAGAAGGGCTTCAAGCTCCAACAGGGTAGGTTTAGATTAGCCATCTGGAAAAAATTCTTCACAGAAGGAGTGGTGAGGCACTGGAATGGGCTTCCCAGGTTGGTGGTTGAGTCCCCATTCCTGGATGAGTTTAAAAGACACTTAGATGTAGTGTTGGGGGATGTGGTTTAGGGGTGAACTTGTAGAGTAGGGTTGATGGTTGGACTGGATGATACCAAGGATCTTTTCCAACATGAATGATTCTGTGATTCTTGCAAGAGATACTGCAAGTGAAATCTTATTGGGATGTTTCTGCTTCCGCAAGAGGCAAGGAGGGGTTTTGGATTTTCAGAGTTGCAAGCATATCGTGAACTTTACATGACATAGCTACAGATTGTCCCTCCCTGATTTGAAATACTGATGTTATTAGTACACTAGCACTCCACAAACCAGGACACCTTATGTGCAACTGTTGATACTGTAATTAAAATCAAATGAAAACCTAAATATAACTGTGCTAAGAAAACTGAAGGGATGCACAATTTCTGGAAAAGATTGCTTTCATTCAAAGCAAAAGGGGGAAAAAGCACTCTTTATCGGCCCCGTAAGTGTTTTCAAGCTGAACAACTAGTTGTCTAGTTATTTTCTTACCACGTTTATTAAACATAATTTCCTTTGCTAAAAGCCTTGTGGGTTTATATTCAAAATTTGGTTTTACTTCTAATTCTGTGATGAAGCCAAAACCTGCAAACTTTCCAGAAAAAAAACAAACTTATTTGTTCTTAAACATGATATATGTGCCATAAGGAAAACACAAAACTTTGGTGTTCTGAAACATGTTATCGGCTTGAGGGATGATAGCAAACACTTGCTTTGACAATAAATGTACTAATGTAAGAACAGGATAAATACACTGTAAAGGGTACTGCAATTCTACTTAATGCAACTGTTTCTGTCTTCACCAGAAAACGTTCTTAAAAGCATTAAATCTGCCCTTTTTTTTTTCCTCCTCACTTTCTTACCTAAGTGGGATGAGGCTTACATAGTATGAATTAGAAGACAAGAGACATTGCAAAATAGATTTGTCACACCTGGGATGCTACAAAGGAACTAATTTGTGAAGTAACTGTCTGAACCTACAGCCCCCTGCTCTGCTGCTCGCACTCAGTACTCGAGGTTATAAGTCCTCAATGTTAATAGTTACAGTGTGATAACAACACTAATACTAGCACTAGACGCTTAAAGAGATAATCTGTTCTCTTTGTTAGGTATTACACTAACGCAATGAAAATGGGAGGATGAAGGGAAAAACAGATGCTGTTGTTTTTCCCATCTCACATTGAAACAATACATTTAAGCAAGTTTCCTATGTTCTCCCAAATTGAGGTTTGATTCTGAAGTTGAGTGTTAGAGCACATCACCTACATCTGAGTGAGTCTTCACTTGCACACTGCACTTTCCCTCTGCCTTCTGCTGCTTTGAAGTCTGTGTTAGGCACCTCTTGCACTATACACAGGATGCATGCCTGGACATCCTTTGAGTGAAAATGAGTGAGCAGGAAAGGCAAGACTAGGTTATACTCTTCATGGTTTTGCTTAAAATAGAAGTTTACAACAGGACAGCTGAACTGAACTGTAGCTGTGTTTGATCCAAGGGCCTTCTAACACTCTCATCTCTAGCAGGGATCAGTGGAAGGTGCTTGTGTTGCATCACTAGAGCAGAAAAGCTTCCTCCCAATACTTACTTGTGTCAAGAGAACAAAGGTGTCTAGGTAACATCTTCTGTTTCACAGCAATTGGTGTCTTTTGCCCCCCACACCAACAAATGTCAAATTCTTTTTAAACTTACAGGAACCTTGACATCAGTTCTTGACAAGGAGCTATCCATCTTGTATCTACCCCTTCTGAAGTGGTTTGGGCTATTTTTGTGTGTGTTCTGAAATGTTACTGTTAATTCACTTTGCTGCTGCTTATGTTACTGAAAGAGACAGTGCAGAAAAGGGCAATGAAGATGGCTAAGGGCCTGGGAATAAATTTTATGAAGAGCAATTGAAGGAGATGGGGCTGTTTAGTTTGAAGAAGAGGTGGCTGAGGGGCGACCTTACTGTTTTTTACAACTCCCTGAAATGATGTTGTAGAGATGTGGGTGCAGGTCTCTTCTCACTGGTGATTAGCAGTAGAACAAAAGAGACTGGCTTCAAACTGCAGCAGGGGAGGTTTAGACTGGATATTAGGCAATTTTTTCACAGAGTAGTCAGACCTTGGAACAGCCTGTCCAGGGAAGTGGTTGAGCAACCATCCCTGTGTGTGTTTAAAGCTCATTTAGATGTGGTGAACTTTGTAGAGCAGGGTTAGTGGCTGGATTCAATGATCCCAGGGTCTTTCTAAACCTGAATGATTCCTACACTTTCCAGGCCATGCTTCATTTTTATGTGGCTTATTTTCTCCCTAGTCACCTCTCTTCACAAGCTAAATAATCACATTATATTTGTGGTCAAAATCAATGCAATATTCTGATACCCCTTATCTTTCTATCAATTTTTCCCCCCATTTTCCAATCTTCAAATTTGGCAGCAAACCCACAGGTAGAGTTCAGATATACATCTCACACAGATTTATACAATGGCACTACTCTTTCTGGCATCTCATCAGTGAGCACTGAGCTGCTGTTTTCACAACGTGTTAGTATAGCCCCAAGAGCTCTTCCATAATGATCATACTCAGCTCAGAATCCACAAGTGTAGGTACAAATTTAGGATCCTTCTCTGTATCTATTTATCTACAAAACAATTTGAACTTTGCAGGTTTCCTTATGGTTTATTTTCTAGTTGACATGGTCCCACTCAATGACAGTCCTGGCTCTGGGAGAAGCACCATTGCTTGCTCTTCCCAAGCTCTTCCGGTTTGGCATCTCGTGCAAGCTTGTGGCGTGTGCCCTGTCGTAGCAAAAAAGACTGCTTGTTAAAACATTGCATGACAGATCAAAGACATTCAGTCATGTCCTCCTCTTCTAGTGTTTTTAAAGGTTTCAGAAGATATTTTCTTAACATTCTCAAGTATATAGAAAGAAACTGGAAGTTGCATCCTCTCAGGTGGTTCTCTCCACAGTAGAACGTATATAAAAATATTTTTTACTAGAAGTTTTCTTATGCTTTAGGCTATTTAGTCATTGGCTAGCAGATCAGGAGAGGTTCTCCTCCCCCTCTACTCTGACCTGGTGAGAGTGCATCTGGAATATTCTGTCCAGTTCTGGGCACCTCAGTTCAAGAGCAACACAGAACTGCTGGAGAAAGTCCAGCGCAGAGACACAAAGGTGATGGATTAGAGCACCTCCCTTATCAGGAAGGGCTGAGGGAACTGGGCTTCTTGAGCTTGTAGAAAAGGAGACTGAGGGGAGATCTCATCCATGTCTATAAGTATGTGAAAGGCGTGTGTTAGGAGGATGGAGCCAGGCTCTGCACAGTGGCATCTAATGATAGGACAAGGGGCAATGGGTGTAAGCTGGAACATAGGAGGTTCCATATCAGTATGAGAAGTAACTTCTTCACAGTGAGGGTGGTGGAGCATCGGAACAGGCTACCCAGGGGGGTTGTGGAGTCTCCATCACTGGAGATATTTAAAACTTCCCTGGACATGTTTCTGTGCAACTTGGTCTTGGTGGTCCTGCTGTGGCAGGGGATTGGACTAGATGATCTTTTGAGGTCCCTTCCAATCCCTAATATTCTGTGATTTGAGTGGGTTTTTTTCTTTCTTTGTTAGAGCTGTTGCAAAGACCATCCTGTTGACCAAAAGCACTGACATGGCTTGTCTTTCTGAGGAATGTTTTCTGAGAAATCCAGTAGAATGTAGAAGAATATTTCAGATCCAGTGTTAGAGAGTAGACTGATCATCCATGTTAATTATTCTGAGTGTTAGAACTTACTTTATCATAACCATGTCGCTTTTCTACAGGAAGGAAAAAAATATTTTGCTGCATTAGACAGAGAAGAGTAGAGTTATATTGAGTTAAAAAGATCAGATCACTGAATTAAAGTAATTGATGCATCTGAAGAAGGAGCTGTGACAAATACAGGACAAACTGAAAGGTTCGATGTTTATTTAAAATGAACATTCCTTAGTCTTCATTTGTTTTATATTGTAGAAGGGTGCTGTGACTGCTGGACTAAATGTACTGGCTGTGGCTTGATTTCTAAGTGATCTTTCACCAGCAGTATCAAGTTCTGGCACAAAGAACCTCTCTCCTTTTTTTTACCATACTTGCAGGCTGAGAGAAAATTCAACTGTATCTTGTTAGGTTTGAATCAGTCAAATCACTGTCCTCTCTGAAATAAGTGAATAGAAAAGAGATCCTGTTTTGTTGCTAACTCTGACTCAAAATAGATAAATTTGAAATGGATGTCCAGAATTTGAGACAATATGTTAGACTGAATGTAAGAACTGAAGTGGAAAACTGCAGATAGCTTGCCTGGTGCATCTTAACCTTAGTTTTTCCTTTTCTGTAACTTCAGACTGGTGGTCCAGTCTTATAAACTGATAAAGAAATAACAGATATTTCTTTTGACCCTTGTCTAGCAGCTGGTTTAAGATGCAATTCTTAGTGCTCCTTCACCAACAAATGATGGGAATCTGCTGTGTTTTCACACATTGTTGTATTTCTATTGCTCTTGAGAGCAGCTCTGGGGAAAATGACCTAGGGGTGCTGGTGGGTCACAGGCTGACAATAAGCCTGCAATGTGCCTTTGTGCCAAGAAGGCCAGTGGACTCTCAAGGTACATTAAGAGGAGTGTGGCCAGTGTCTCCCCCTCTCTTCAGCCCTAGAGAGGCTGCAGTTCCAGGCTCCTCAGTTCAAGAGAGATGGGGAGTAACTGAAGAGAGAGTCCAACAGAGCCACTGAGATGATCAGGGGGCAGGAGCTTGTTCCTTATGAGCAGAGGCTGATAGAGCTGAGGATATTGAGGGGGGAGTGATGGAATATATGATCAATGCTTATAAATATCTAAACAGTGAATGTCAGGATGACAGGACCAGACTCTTCATGGTGTTGCCTAGTGATGGGACAAGGGGCAATGAGCACAAATTGGAACATAGGACACTCCATATAAACATAAGGAAAAGCATGTTTATGGTGAAGGTTAGAGTACTGAATCAGGTTGCCCAAAATGATTGTGGAGTCTCTCTCTCTTGAGACATTCAAAACCTACCTGGACATGTCCCTGCTCTGCAGGGGTGTTGGACTAGGTGATCTCCTGAGGTCCCTTCCAATTTCTATCATTCTGTGATTATATCATTAAATGCTTCCAGCCTGTTGTGTTTATCTCCTCTGCTTTGCCAGTATTCCTTCTGTCTCTTGAGTCTTTCTTGTAGCCCCCAATATCTTGGCACACTGCAGCAGAGAATTACTGAGTCCATTCAACAACAAGCAAGTAGCTCTGAATGCTCTGTTATGGTCTGGAAATCTAAGTCCTTCATTTTCATCCCCCTTGATTTACACCTCTACTTTTTTTCTCCTTTAGTTTCTTCCCCAGTTCAGTTGTTCTACCCCATGCCCTCCCCAAATCCAGATTCAAGCAGAACAAGTGCTCCCAAATATTTCAGACTTTCTGTGGAGTGTGCCACGTCCAGACATTGCAAAGAATTTATTCTGACTCAGCATGTTTAGTCAGTGTCTCTAATGGTGTGGGCAGGTTGTCATCGGGAAACAGTCAAAGCAGAACTGCTCTATGAGAGAGAAGCAGCAATAGCATACTCGACCTTGCAGGATCTTACTGAGTTTGCTTTGATCTGTCAGATATTTGGCACTTCCAAATTAGAAGTGATGTAGTTGCAATGCACTGGAGGTAATGGTACAGCAGTACATCTGCAAATGCTCAACTAGTTTGAAATTTATTACATTTTCTTTTGAAATTATTCTCTCCTCTAGGCTAGAATTTTCAATCCAGTAAATAAAGGCAGACAAGGTGCTCATTAAAAGTAATGTACCTTATACCATATGCTGCTTACAAGCATCTGTGGATGTATTGTTGTTCCAGTGACAATAATAGAGCCTTAGAGGAATTTTTCTGTGAAAATACAGGCTGCATATGCCTGCAAGACTGACAATGACTGCAGTGATTAACACAGAGGTACCCTTATGCTAATCTCTCAGTACAACCTGAAAGAAGATAAATAAAACCAATGTCTCCTAAAAATAATTGTTCCATTTAAAAAAAAAAAACCAAGGTCAGGAGAGAGCTGTGGTATGAGCTACACTAGACAGTTGATGGAATCATTTCCACATGTGTAGAATACAGTCAGGAAGCAACACCTTTTGGCTGACAGATAATTCATGCCACTTGGCTCTGCATCATCTGAGAAGGGAAGTGTGGTTTGTAGCTGGCTGGTCAGCCAGCTTAAGCCTGTCTCTGAGCGGCCAGTCGAAAAGGTGCCTGCCCGTACTTTCCCCACAGGAGGTGTGCTGGTTTGTCAGCACACTGAAATGCTGCTTTTTTTTTCTTGTTCTGCTGCCCAAGAAGGTGCACATGCAGGATCCTGGCTCTGCGTTGGCCTGCCTGTCAGTGCCCAAGTGTATTTCAATCCTACCTGAAACAACATTTTGTTTAGATAAAGAAGAGACTTGGGAGGAAAGGGAAAAACATGCTGTAAGTAGAAAGTGCAGCCTACTTTCGTAAATTAAATGTTTAAAAGTTCACCCACTTGTTTTTATCTGACATGCCTGAGTTGAATTAATCCAGCTATCCCTTCATAAGCTATAGATGTTTGACAAGCAGGTAATTGTTTCTGTTATATTATTTAATTTTTCAGATAGAGCGAGGAAACAGAATATATCTTGTCCTGCCTTTCTGAAATATTTTGATTATAAAATATTAAAAGTTCGTTTATCTTTCTCATCACAAGACTTTAATCTTGACTAGCTCTGCTCGAGAAGAAGACTTGTGAGTTCTTATGACTTTTGTCATATTGGAATGATAAAGAATACTAATTCTGTTATTCTTTAAGTATTAAAATGCTGGTATTGCTGCAAAAAAAAAGGCTGCCACAGACCCTGTCTAATGCTTTTCTAAAGAAATCTTTTCAGCGCTGCTTTTCTTTAACCAACCAGCTTCATGTGGCCTATAAAATTCTTGTGCATGGGGAAGAGTGAGCCCTATTCCAAGTCTTGCAATAGCTGCTAAGAAGACACCTATCCCTTAGCTGCTCTCCCCTACAGATTAAATTTCCTCAGCACTTGGGTATGTGTGGTGTCAATCTGCATCGAGCATTATGGAGGGCAGAAACCCCTGTTAGGACACAGGAGAGGTAGGCATGTATGCAGGTATAGATGAAAGACACATCTAAGTACAGAAATGAAAGAGAAGCGGGGGAAACAGTATAATAAGTGTTAAGCAGTGGTATGGATTGATCAGAGCTGGTAGATTCTTTGCCCTTGGAGGCTTTCAAGACCTGGTAGGGCAAAGTCCTAACTACTGGGTTTAGACTAGGAAGTGAGTCTCCTTGGTGCAGTGGGGCAAAATGGACGATCTCTGAAGGTCACTTCCAGCCTAAGTCTTTCTGTGATTCTCTGAATAGGTACTACCCAAAGAGTTACCTTCTGAAGAAGTCAACCATTATTTCAGGAGATACTCTACCTGCCTGTTTTACAATTTCACTAGCTTTTAATGGGGTTCCTCAGTTATACTAAATTAGCACAATTAGCATTCTTTTGTGCACACAATCAGCCTCACTCACGATTCATAATGACTTGTGCTTTCTGCTTTGCAAATTTAGGCAGACATCCCAGTGATTAAGTGTTACTGCTGTGACTATGTCTAGCTCTGCTTCTGAATGTTTTTGTGTGTAGGATGAAATTTGGACATCATGTTTGTGGATCAATGCTTGTGTGTGTGACTTACTCTGAAGAAACTTCCCATGAGTTAAAACCATGTGGAGAAGGAAAGAAAGCTGTTTTCTCTTGCTCCTTGGCTTTTCATTTTTATCTCCCTCTAAATCTTGAGCCAACTGCAAGTTTCAAATTAGACCCTAGCTTGTTTGTTCTCTGTTTTCCTGGAAATTCTTAACCCTTTTTTCATTGCTAGGCTCACTGTTCTGCTGTGGACACTGTTCTGCTGTGGACACTGTTCTGCTGTGCTTTCCAGAGGCAGCAGGAAAAATGGAAAATTTATGTGATAATGGAATTAGCTTTGAAGGAACAAAACCTACTTAAATTAACCAGGAACTTTCTTGGGAGAGACTGATGTCAACCATTACGTGTAGCATTCTTCCAGTCTAGAATCACAGAATATTAGGGATTGGAAAGCACCTTGAAAGATCATCCAATCCTCCTGCCACAGCAGGACTGCCTAGACCAAGTCGCACAGGAACATATGCAGGCGGGTTTTAAACATCTCCAGAGAAGGAGACTCCACAACCTCCCTGGGCAGCCAGTGCTCTGTCACCCTCACCATGAAGTAGTTCCTTCTCATATTGATATGGAACCTCCTATGTTTCAGCTCACACCCATTGCCCCTTGTCCTATCACTAGATGACATTGAGAAGAACCTGACTCCATCCTCCTGACACCCACCCTTTCCATATTTATACACATTAAGGAGGTCACCCCTCAGTCTTCGTTTCTCTGAGCTAAAGAGACCCAGCTCCTTCAGCCTTTCCTCATAAGGAAGGTGTTCTATTTCCTTCATCTTTGTTGCTCTGTGCTGGACACCAGCTCTGTGTCCCTCTTGAACTGAGGGGCCCAGAAATGGACACAATACTCCAGATGTTGTCTCACCAGGGCAGAGTAGAGGGGCAGAAGATCCTCTCTTGATCTGCTAACCAGCCCTCTTCTGATCCATCCCAGGATGCTGTTGGCTCTCTTGGCCACAAGGGCATATTGCTGGCTCATTGTTGTCTTGCTGTCCACCAGGACCCATATATGACCTCGTGTCCCAACAATACCACGGGTTTGTATTCTGTAGTCACTGTGAGGTGTAATTCTTGCGCAGCCGCTGGAAAATTCTGATTATGTAAGACATTAAAAAAGCTGCCGTTTGAGCTCTTCCTGTCTGTCTTTATCTGTTTGTAACTGGTAATTATGTGTTCAAGCTGATCTACAATTTCAGTTTCTATAGCAGTGCTTTTTAAAAGGAATTCTGTTTTAGCCTGTCATATTCTACTACAGTAATACTTGTCAAAGGTTGGGTGTAACGCTGAAATGGTCACTAAGTTCCAGAACAGTTGCAGTGAGTAAGAGGAACTGCCCTCAGTGAAAAGAGGGGCACAACAGGTCAAGGGTGAACACAAAGAGGAGTGAAGGGAGGTAAAAGTGGAAGTCAAACCCAACCAAGATACAAAACCAAGCAAGATGAAGCAAGGGAAATGCAGACTGTAATAAGAGAACCAGAAAAAGGAAAAGTTAAAAATAAGTAAAAAGAGATAGGCAGAGAACCATTACAAATGTAAATATTTGGTCAACACTCAATAAGATGATTAACAAAATGACATGCTACAGTAGCTGAAAGACTAGCAAGTCAGTATGACATTTACATCCAGAGAGGAAAAACTGGATGTCAAGTGTAGGATAATGAAATGAAGAAAAACTGGTTCTGAGAAACTGCCTTCAAAATGGTTAGAGAGACTAAATGAATGTGAGTGCTTAGAGATCAGACTAGCTGAGTTCTAAGAAATGGTGGAGCCATTACTTTCTCTTTGGGTAGGGCCACTCAAAACAGGAGGATCCAATGTGTTTGAAAAAATAGATTATCAATTGTTCTTGTGCTGGTAAGATCTGCCTTCCCCCACTACCGAATCTTCAAATCCTTTGCTGTTGCATTTAATGGCTTTGGTGGACTGGTTTGTTTGCTTGCCCTGGGTTTGTTGTACTGTAATTATAATTTAAATTGTTGCATCAGTTACCAGGTTTGACTTCCACCATTCCATGGTAACTTGTTTTGTTGCATTTATTCTCTGCTTTGCCAGTATTCCTTGAGTCTTTCTCGTAGCCCCTGATATCTTGGCACACTGCAGCTGAGAATTGTTGAGTCCATTCAACATCAAGCAAACAGCTCTGAATGCTCCATTCTGGTCTGCAAATCTGGGTCCTTCATTTTCATCCCCCTTGATTTACACCTGTACTTTTTTTCTCCTTTAGTTTCTTCCCAAGTTCAGTAGTTCTCCCTCATGCCCTCCCCAAATCCAGGTTCAAAAAAACCCCCAGATATTCCTGGGTACAGCTTTTGGAAAAGATTTGTAACATGGGGAACCAGTGGCTTACAGACCCTGATTTGTGCTCAGAAATGCCACTTGATGGATTTACTCTCACTTTGCAAGTAAGTAGTTTAGACAAAGATTAATAGTGCATTTCAAGAATAGTCACCAAACACACATAGAAAGGGGTAGGATTTGATACAGCCTGTAACTTCACCTGTGAAAAATAAGTGAATGCATCTGGAGTTTACTCAAATCATTAGGACAACCCCACCTTAATTATCTCTCTGCTCCATTAGTGTAGTGAATTACTTGACAGGGAAAAGGAGCTGCTACTCTGTACCATTTTTAGCTTAAGTTACCAGGTTTTAGGTATTTACATAATTTTATAAGATGACTTTAAACAGCAGATGATTTCAGCAAATAACCAAAGTCCAGGGCCTCCTCACCATATTCAATCGTTGGTATTAACTCTCTCTCTGTGTGGGATAGTCAGCTTTTGGTTGACAGAGGAACAACACTCCTCAGGTACCCTTTTTATTGCCTAATTAATGTTTGTACCAATTGCTAGAACTAACTAACTTGTTAGAAGAGCCTAACACAAGCAAACCGCAGCACTCATTGTGAAAGCTCTGGTGCTCTCCCTTTGCATTAGCTTCTTCCTCTTGTGCTGTACTTTCAAAAGATATCATGTGAGAACATAACTCAGCAGCATTCCAAAGCTTTACCTTTCTGTGTAATTAAAGGAGGGTACTTAACATGTCGAAAGAGAAGCTGAGGTACTGCCAATATAAATTGTCTGAGCTTCATCAATTACAATTTGCATGAGAGGACGGAGCCAGGCTCTTCTCAGTGGCATCTAGTGGTAGGACAAGGGGCAATGGGTGTAAGCTGGAACAGAGGAGGTTCCACATCAATATGAGAAGGAACTTCTTCACAGTGAGGGTGACAGAGTGCCGGAACAGGCTTGCCAGGGGGGTTGTGGAGTCTCCTTCTCTGGAGATATTTAAATCCCAGTATTTTTCCCTCACTTAATAAAGTTTAATAAACTTTAATATTTCTAGTTCCAGTTTCTGGAACTGTGTTTACTTTACCTCTTTTCTCTCTGGGGAGTGGGAGGACATTTCCTTATGCATGGTTGGGCAGAATATAATTTTGTGAGCTAACCTGGTGCTAAACCATGACAGAAGTCAAAGGATTTGGACAAAAATAAGAGAAGCCTACCTAGTTCCCTTAATGCTGAGAACATGTAATGCAGTGTTACCACTTATACAGGATACCTCTTACCTCCTATAGCTGTGCTTTTACAGTGGAACAGGCTTCTGTTTGAGTTTTGCAGCTGCGGAAGCAAGCAAATGAGATTCATCTGCAGGAGTGAGGAAGTAGATCAGAGGAAATAATTTCAGGGTGCTTAGAAAGTAGCAACACACTGAATAGAGAAGAGTGATATAAGGAGGCTGACACTTAGAATTGTGTGAAGGGATCTGCTGTGAAACACAGTTTTGCTTTACCGAGGAAAGGGGAATGTGAGTGCTTTGAGACTGGCAGAGAAGAATGTGGTGGGGGGTAGTAAAGCAAAAGCGTCTGGTTGCCAGCCTCAAAGTACAGATAAAGAGGAGAGAAGAGAACAGCTAATCTTCAAACAGCAGAGCTAGGTGGATAAAAAGATGTTCAAGGTTATTTTCCCAGGCTTGGGTCTGTAACAGCTTGACACTCTTGCCAAGGAGTCCTTAGTGTCAGTCAAGAAATCATGCCTGAGACCCCCATGGCTAACTGTGCAGATGCAAACAGGATGATAACAATTATGCATATGTATGAAAAGATTGTATATAACCTGATGAAATCTGTGTTTCAGTGCACATGATTTGGAGGATTTTTTCCTGTGTGCCCAGCGCTGCAGTAAAGCATATCTGTTCTTTCTCTCTGTGAGCTGGAGTTCGTTTCTGCACGTCAAGAGGAATATAAAATAATGTCTTTTTCTTCAAAGGATTTAAAGATATCACCAAAAAAATCCAAACCATGACAATAATGCATTCAAACTCACGCAGAATGTTCCATCCTAATGCAGGGATTGCTTGCATGCTTTGTCACATGGCATAGCCCCACTCTACAACTCAGTATAAGCCTTTGTGTGCCTAATGTGCAGTTCCTTGCTATGTGGGCAGGCAAGAGAGGACTGCTGGAACTTGATTCCTATGACTATAGCAACTGCTGCTAACATGAGTAGAATCATAGAATCACTAGGGACTGGAAGGGACCCCAAAAGATCATCTAGTCCAATCCTCCTGCCACAGCAGGATCACTTCACTTGAGAAATTATAGAATCAGAATAGCTCTGGGTTGGAAGGGACCACAGGATCATCCAGTTCCAACCCCGCCCCCACGGGCAGGGACACCCCACCCTAGACCAGGCTGGCCAGAGCTTCATCCAGCCTGACCTAAAACCCCTCTATGGTGGGGGCCCCAACCACCTCCCTGGGCAACCCATTCCAACCTCTCACCACTCTCACGGTGAAGAACTTCCGCCTCACATCCAATCTAAATCTACCCATCTCCAGCTTTGTGCCATTGCCCCTAGTCCTGTCTCTACTTGATATCCTAAATAGTCTCTCCCCAGCCTTTTTGAGGCCCGTCTCAGATACTGGAAGGCCACAAGAAGGTCACCTCGGAGCCTTCTCCAGACTAAACAGCCCCAATTCTCTCAGTCTATCTTCATAGGAGAGGTGCTCCAGCCCTCTGATCATCCTCGTGGCCCTCCTCTGCATGTGCTCCAGTTTTTCCAGATCCTTCTGTAATGGGCTCCAGAACTGGAGAGTTAGGGCATGACCATTACGTATCAGTTTAGAGGGATCTGTTGTGGGCTGGTGCCAAGTAGTTCTCAGCTGTTGCTTTAGACAAGCAAAGTCTTGCTAGGTCACTGCTGAGGTTTTGGGAGCAGCACCCTTGCAGAATGGGCTGTATTGATTTAATGGATTTTGCCAACTGATCTGGAGCCAAAGGCTGCGGATCCGCAAAAGACCTGTAAAAATTAATGTGATATACAAGATTTATGTAACTCTTCATGCTTAAATTGATAAGTACTTTTAAATTGTAGCTTTAAAGAAGTTCTATTTCACATCAACACTTCCTTTCAGCAAATGTAGACTTCATGAATCTTAAAGTCACTAAAGAGCCTAAAACTTGACCTGTATCGTTTTTGCAGGCTATGCAGCATTATAATGAGAGACTGCTGTATTTAAAGATCCAGTCTAGTGGTTTCACTCATGTATTCCTAGAAGTTTGGGAAGTTAAAGAAATTAATAATTCAGCATTCAATAGTGTTTATTCAGTTATTAAAACAGGGACACCTTTTCTCACATTTGGCACAATATGAACCAGGGGGTTTCGTGCAGGTTCCATGAATTCTAAGAAATTAATAATGTGGAAAATAATAATTTTTAGGATTTTTGCAGCTCTTTATGGATTATGGAGGAACCAATTTTCATGGCTCTTTCATACAGCAATGTAAAAACCCCTCCTTCAGGACAGAGGCATGCAGGAGGGATGTGTTAGAATCGTAGAATCATTAGGGATTGGAAGGGACCTCGAAAGATGAACTAGTCCAATCCCCCTGCCACAGAAGGATCACCTAGACCAAGAAGAAATGGTAAAATAGTCTACCTGCCACTTTATGTGCTTAAATTCAAGAAAACCTTCTTAAAGCCATGTTTCTTGCTCTGGAGATATAGACAGTCTCCCAGTGAAAATAAAGAGACACTTATTTTTCTGTCAGTGGACTGATCCAGTACCGATAAGTCCTGGAAGCAGTCTTAGTCTGCTTAGCAACTAAAGTCAAGAAGCCCCTGCCACGATCCAGGAGGAATCAGATCCTTTCTTTCTCTTACCACTTGTTTTCATAGTCAGCTCTTGTGGTTGCAAAATGAACTTACACCCCTCATCTCTGCTGCATGACTTCAGTGTGTTTGTTAGAGCAGTACGCTGGTATGTGAGATTCAAATTCATAAACGCCTTGGGTCTGTTTGGAAGCCAGGATTGGTTCTCTAACCATCACTTCCTACATTAATTCTTTAGTAGCTGGTCTCTAAGCACATTGAGAGAGAGAGATATCTTGGGGGTCCCTCTGCCTCTACTCCCAAAATTGTTCCGCTTGTGTAAGTCAGAAAAAGAAACAGAAGTCTAATGTGTGTTGACTAGTCTGTATACTGGATAAATGTTCATGTGAGTCAGAGGAGAGATTTCATTTTGGGTATAATGTACGGCAGCAAAGTGTTTAAATGAGTGCAAGAAAGCACTGCCTTGGCTGGCACCCATTGAGACCTAATTTAGTGACTTTGCCTAAAGCGTTTTACAGTGATAGTTCCAACAGATAACAAATCCATTTGTGCAGACCTCTGATGTGAGAGGTACTAAGAATTGCATCCAAGGACTCTTATTTATGCTTTTTGATATTACTGAGATCACATATCCCATTGCATGCTTTTCCTTTCTTACTGGGTCACATTTCAAAATAGGTAGGATATCTGCCAGAAATAGTGTCATGTCCCAGTCAATCAGAGAAAGGAAAGGGAGTGACTCAGGTTCAGATTTATAGATGCCATGCTCAAAGAGCAGAGAACAGAAAAGGGAGAAGAAAATAGCTTTAGGTCACTATCCTGGGCTTCTGCAATATATTGCAGGGTCTGACTCCTGGTCACTCTGGAGATTCTCAGTGTCTGCAACCAACTCAGTTGGTTTCTCAGCATAGCTCACAGGAGGATGCCTGGGCATATGATCAGGTTTGCACCATTGTTTGAATCCCCATTTTATCTCCTACTGCAAGGGGCATTTACTTCACCCCTTCATGACGTGAGTGACTTATTATTTTTGGGACTTAGAGAAAGCAGTGGTGAGACAGGGCCGTTTGTACTTTGATGTGCTCCTGAGATGCAACAGCCTGTTATGTTCCCACCGCGCAAGCATACCTCTGCAGATTGAACAGTTGTGATTCAAAGCCACATGTCCTTCAGCTTGCTCTGTTCTCACTGCAGAATTGGCATTTCTGTGCTGGCTGTGGTGGCTGGGCCTTGAAGGTACAGGCTGCTCCCACTCCCCCCACTTCTCTTCCTGCTGATAATGTTTGAGCTGTGGTTAATCAGAGTCTGGCAAATGCATGCCAACACTGGCAAGACCTCCAGCTGGCTGTGGCATGAAAATCCAGGCTTGCAAAATCTAACACACGTGGACTTTGATTACTGATTATTTAGGTCCTATTTCCCAAAGCTAGTGAGTGGAATAAAATACCATTCATGAAACTCCAGGTGCTGAAATGTGTTTATATTATCAGCTTTGCCTAATTAGTTTAATTTTAAAAATCTCTGTGTACGAGAGAATTAGGCAACGCTAACGACTAAAGCAGTGCTTCATTAAATTATTTTTTTACTTACTCAGATTAATTCCTTGAGGCAGAGCTAAGTATCTAATTTTATTTAGCGTTTTACACTGAACTAAACCTCAAGGAAATTACTTGTAAAATACAATTATAAATAGGTGTTAATAGCTTTTCAGTCGTGTTTAGAGAGGGCTTGCCATAGACTTTCTTAGTCCAATATTGTAAATAATATTGAGAGATGGGAATGCATTATGAGTGGTATGAAGCATAACAGTGTAATCCAAATATTACAAATAACTGTTAAACAAACTCTTAGAAAACTTAATGATCTTCAGCAGAAGTCTCTATTTTAGATATTTCAATCACAAGTTTCAATATAATATTTACACAGTGTATATTCTTCTGACTCAGAACAACGCCTTGGCTATTTTCCTGTTACTAACAAGCTGCATTTGTTCCTGTATGCAGTTTCCAGTGGCAATCACTCCAGGTATTCGGAGATCCAACAGTGTTGATGCTGACAGTTACTGTGCTTGGGGGCATGGCTTTCCCACTGGGGCAAATAAAATCTCTGAGGATCACCTTGGTTCCTTCCCAGTCTCCTGTAGGAAGGGGGAGAAGAATCATGTCTGGATAGTCCCACTGGGAATGTGGAGTTGTAAGTTAGGATAGACTGAAGATTAGTTTAGTCCAGTACTTATCTACAATGTTCAGAAATATCCAGTATTTAAGAAACGTGTGTGGGCTAGGCTTGCCCATTTGAAATTAATATCTTTTCACCCATTGGCTAAAATACTTAGAGGAAAGAAAGATGTGAAAAGTACAACATAGCATGTCTTTCCCTTATCACTCTGAGGAAGAACTGACAATTTAACCCCAGCATTAACTGTGCAGAAATGTCAGACTTGCTCCCCAGAACATATGCCAGGCCCCACGAAATTAAATTCATACTCAGCGATAATATTCTATATGTGAGTTTTCTATATATGGTTTGTGGGTGTGCAGTGCCTACCTGTTGTCTGTACAGCTAGATGAGATGTTTGGTTCCTTTCTTGTTAGTCCCAAGATAGTGGATGCCATAGGTTTCCTCTTTTTTTTTTGTGATTGGAAACTGCTGTTGTAGAAAGAGCTGTCATGGTTACCCGTGTCTTTGAAAGGTTGAAAAATCCACTGCCACACAGCTGGGGGTAGAGAATCAATGGAGGCAAAAGAAGTTAACAGGAAATCCATTGTTTGCTTTGTGTCCAAGCTTATTTTCAGTCTGTTAGGGAAGATGAATATCATGGATTAAATAAAGTGAGAAAGACAGAAATAGTTGGCAAGAAGTGATGGTAGGACAATCTCCTCCACGGCAGCTGCTAGTTCCCAGTGGATTGCACATTGTTTGGGAGAAAGCAAATGGGAATCTTGTTCCCTGGCCCGAGAGTTAAAAAAAGATGTGTGCAACCACATTTGTAGCTTACCTCTTTCGATCTGCTGGTCACCCTTCTTTTGATGCAGCCCAGTACATATCTTGCTTTTTAGGCTGCAAGCGCACACTACTGGCTCATGTTGAACCTCTCATCTCAACCTTTTCCATCTTGTAAAGGTTGATTCTTAACTGATCTATTGTGACTAAAGACATGTGCATGCATTACATATCAAATTTAATTTACACTGCTACCCATATTTCAACAAAACGGCTTTTTCTATGCGCCTTTGCTTTCCTGCACTTACAGATGTCCATCATGTCTCAAGTTGGAAGAGATTTTCTGTAATGTTTGCTTGGATAAGCAAAGGTTTTTGCACCAGTTTAAGTGTGACTCAGTGTTTGGTAAAGATTTTTATAGCTGAAGTTTCTAGCAGTATTAATTAGACCAAATTATGTGATAGACAGGTTTTGCCAGTTGAAACACTTAACAGAACTCCCTCTGTCTCCTTTAAAACACAAATGGAGATTTTTAATTGCATTTGCATGCCTGAATTGTTAGACTTTGCATATAGCCTATTGTATTCACAAATTAAATAATCAGAAGTTTACTTTAATAAGATAACTCTGTGTGTGTGTCTATAGGATCAGGAACAGTACAAGATTAAGCATAATAAATATTTTAGGGCTGCTCTTCACTTCCCAACATTGTTGCTAACAATAATTTTTGATCTCAGCTTTTCTGGTTAGACTTTCTATTGTTAACATTTAAGTCTTTCAGTTATCACAGCTGGCAGTTTCAGGTTTCTATTTGACTGGAGTCAAATAGGAATCCAATTTCAATTAATAGATGCTATTAATTGGAAAAATTAGTATATTTCTAACGCAGTATTTCCTGGCATTATCTGCTCCTGTGGCTTCCCTGGATCCCAAACACACTCAATCAGTGGTTCAATCTTTTTCTGGCCCAGTAAATGTTTTAATCCAAAGTAAGGAATAAGAGCCAGCAAGAAAAATCAGTGGAATATACTTAAAAAGCATAATTACTGTGGCTTCTTTTTCCACCCACAGCTTCTTCGTAAGAATCACAGAATAGTTTAGGTTGGAAGGGACCTCAGAGATCATCCAGTCCCAACCCCCTGCCATGGATTTCTCACCAGATCAGGTTGCCCAGAGCCCCATCCAACCTGGCCTTCAACACTTCCAGGGATGGAGCAGCTACAGCCTCCCTGGGCAACCTATTCCAGTGCCTCAGTACTGTCATAATAGGGAATCTTTTCTGAAGATCTCTTTTAGTTAGAAGACATTCACCCTTGCCCTATCAATAGATGCCCTTGTAAAAAGTCCCTCTCCAGCTTTCTTGTAGCCCACTTCAGGTACTGGAGGCTGCTATAAGTTCTCCTAGAGCCTTCTCTTCTCGAGCCTGAGCAGCCCCAACTCTCTCAGCCTGTCCACAGAGCAGAGGTGCTCCACCCCTGTGATATTCTTGTGGCCCTCCTCACCCCTCAGCAAGTATTTGTCCTTAGGATTGAAAACCTAGGGTTGAATTTTTTGGTGAAACCGATGTCAATAACTACTTTTTATGATGTAATTGTAGGTCAACTCTGTTCCTAAATTCCGGTTTCCAAAAGTCACCTTCTTAAAATGAAGTAATCTTCAACAGTGTCTTATGCCAATGACAGCAAGAAATAATGAGTTAATAATCCAGTGAATCTTGTAGAAAATGCGTTTTTCAATATGCAAAGTTATGTTTTAACCATGGTGCCGGAGCCACTGGCTGACCCACATGCAGAGCGTTATGCATGCTTTCTTCACGTCCTGAATGAAGGAGGTACAGCACTGAAAACAAACCTCTGTTAGACTGCGTATCTGGGTGTGACATGAACAAGCTAGTTTCCTGCACATAGACAGTGTAACTAAGATGACTAAAAAAAATAGACTTATTAAGTCCCATGAATTAAGCATTCAATTAATATTAATAGTAATTGATATAATTTATTGTTAATTGTTACCTCTTCTTAACCACGGATTTGCTGATAACTTGACTTTGGTGCATCCTGATCGTCTTTGCAATTTCTGAGTTACCATATCATCATCCTATTTAAGTGCAGAGTTTGGGTTTTGTTTCCACTTCACCATGTGCTGTGCCTTCTCATCACAGCAGTGTACACTTCTGCATCCTCAGCTGCCATCTCTGGGAGCCTCAGCATGCAGAGACCAAAGCTGGATTCAGTAGCCCTGTGCTTGTTCTAACTTTTTCAACCTCACAGATTTGTTAATCTGCTTCTCTTGATAACCGCAGGTGCAAGGGATGTGGGGTAGGATAGCTTTTATACATCAGTTGTTCTTTATTCCTGCACGTCACTCATTTCCTTCACTGCACCATTGGTTTTAAACACTGGAACCATTCACTCAGCTACAGAAATTGGTGTCAGTAGTGATTTTTTTATGGTGTCAAACAAAAAATGTCAAGTATTTGCTTTCATAGATTTTCAGATTTTTTTCAGAACTGTGAAGTCTGGGTCTGTAGCTTGTCTGTTGGCGTGAACTTTCTATCAAGATGCTTACCCTAGATTTGAGTCTAGACTTAAAGTTTTGACAGGTGAAACTGCTCTGTTCTTAGTCTTAGTGAAACAGGTCTCAGTGTGAACTCAGGGTACTGAAACCTCCACTTTTGTTTCTCATACATAAGTGTGAGCACAGCTCATGCAGCTAGACATTAAGCATCCACCTCAAGTGTATGCTGCCCAAGAAATGTTCACAATCCTATAGGACTGTCAAACCTTTTGTGCTTTTTTGAATTGTGTAATTCAAGTGTAGGTTTTACTGTGCATGTGTCCTTCTCCCAAATACGAATTATTCCCCTCTGCCCCAGGAACTCAAACCAAGAAGGGTGAAATGCATTTCTGCATCTGAACTCTTTGTTGCAATTCTGCAGTCAGGATGATAAACCTGACTGAAAAAGGCCATGAAGAGTTGAGGGATTGAGATTGCCACCAATTGTCTCACACTGTGGTTTTGCTGCAGAAAACTTACATGTTTTCCCTAAAATAAGAAGCTCTGTTAACTTACTGCCTGTATTACTTCAGTGGCTAAGAATAAATCAGGCTCTCTTTATTGAGCTACTTTTTGAAATTCAGTATGAGAGTCACAGTGGAGAATTTTTATCCTTTATAATGATGCTTTCACTCTTCTTTCATTCCTCACTTCATTTTATTTTGCAGACAAATTCCTTCAGGTAGTACTAAGGAACAACTTGTAAACACATTCCCTTCCCCAGACATAAGGGGCTTTCATAATCTTCCCTCAGTACTTCATCTTCTTACCTCAGTATGAAGAGCAATGTCCCCAAAGACAACAGGCAGCAGCAACTGTGTGCCACCTTGAATTACAGAAGCATTGCCAGAGTGACCTGTGTGTCACCCCCCTGGGCCTTGCTTCCTTACCTCTGCGAGCCAAGAATACACTGAGTACTCCAGTAAATCTATCATGCTGTTCTTCACTCTTAAGCAGTCTTCTGAGGTGTGTCTGGCAGGGCTACAAAGAGCAGTGAGATCTGAAGCCTGTTTCATGAATTATTGGGGGATAAGTTGAAAGAACTCTGTACTTCTAAAACTAGGTTGGCTTCTTCAGAAAACCTGTCATAAGCAGCCTGCAACTGCAGCTGTTATGTCCCCTGATGGAAAAAAAGCAGAGAAAGGCATGTTAAAAATTATTTCTTGGTCCCTCTTTGGTACCTTTTCTCCCTGTCAGTGTCCATGCAAATCACTGAGCTCTCTAGGAGGTTCCTTTATGCAGGACAGGCCATTTTTCATAGAAATAGCTCCCCTCAATGACCCTAGACCTTCCATGGATGTTTTTTGCCTTCCATGGATTTTTTTGTGTCACCATTTGCCCGGAAAAAGCTGTCCTGGTTTCTATTAAAAATACTCTCCTGCCACCACCTCAGCTCAGGAACTGAGGCTGATGTATGGGAATAAGACAAAGTTTTCCTCTCACTGTGGTTGTATCCCATGCAGCTCTATTCATCCCTGTTCTTCTCTCAGTCCTTAAGATACTGCCTTAGACTCAGTATTTCATGCTTCAAGGCTCAATTGACTCCATGCATTAGACATCACTTTCCTGAGGGCATTTCAGGAACGTGAAAAGGAACCCAGTAGAAACTTAAGGTCTTACCTGGCTTTTGGGAGACGATGCAGCAGGATATGCCCTGAACAGATGTAAAGGTTTTCTGTAAGGCAGTGAGCATGTGAAGGAAAAGAGGTCAATAGATAGGAGGAATTTTTACTTTAGATGTTTTGTCTCTGTCCTTTTACAAGTCTGCAGTATGAAGCCCACTGGAGGCTGATACTATGTGGAAAAAATCAGAAGCTGCTATAACTTAGTAGTCAAACATTAATAATTAAAAACTGAAGATAAATAGGGCACAGAAGAAGTGGGTACAGTTATCCTGGTAACTGAAATGTGGTGGCTGTCTCTTTTCATTGATCTCCCTTTAATGTTTTGGGTATTTTTAAGATAACTATTTTGTTCAATTTACACAGCAGTTCATCATGAGGAACTGCTGCGGTAATGAACCCCTGCTTCCCAAAAAATATGTACAATGTTATACAAATAACCAACATAGAGTAAAGCTTGAAGTGAGTTAAAACAATGAGAAGTAAAAGAAATGGAAATTAAACCACGGCAGAACTTTGAAAATGCAAACTTTGAGAAGAGCGACTCTTCACTGGAAGACCCATCCACCATACGTCAGGGTTAAAACCGATAACACGGACAAACAGCTGTGGATCTGGGTTTTTCCTGTCAGGTTTATTTCAGGCAAGATTTCACAAATCTACTACTGCTGGCACAACCAGCAACCCGTGTTTTGTTTTGTTGTTAAAGCTCCCGCATTGCAGTGCGGGCAATAAATATTATTTTAAGCTCCCTTTTGGCGCACAATGTTAATTCCATGGTGTTTGATTGCAGGAGTGGGGATTGCCTGTGTGTGTCTCTGTGTGCTCATGAAAGCAGGTGATCATGTCATCAGGAATGTGGCAGACACAAATGATTGCCTTTATGAACAGATTGAATGACAAAGCCACCGTGTTCTCAGCTGTACAAGAGAGGTGACAGATGACTTGATGATCTCAAGGGTCTTTTCCAACCTGAATGATTCTATGATTAGCTCTGGTGTGGTGCCTTTCAGTGTTGTGCACTGTAAGCAGACATCTGTCTGAGTTCCTATTCCCCAAAACAGAAATGTGAATAATATAATTTAATTCTAACCTTTCTCTGCTAGAATCCCTGGTTCTTGAGTTTCCAATTCCTGGGCTACAGGTTACTGTTTACAGCATAAACCCTCAAGTATTCCCATCTGCACATTTGAACTCCCATGCTCTGGGAGTGACTTTTGAATATCTCCAATGTTGGAAACTTCATAACTTCCTCAGGCAACCTGTGCTCAGTCATCCTTAGAGTGAAAAAGTGTCTCCTGATGTTCACAGGGAACTTTCTGTGTGTCAGTTTGTGCCCAGTGCCTCTGGTCCTGTCACTGAGAACTACTGAACAGAATCTGGCACTCTCTTCTTTGCATTCTTCAGATATGAGATCCTGTACACTCTTCTCCAGTCTTCTGAATGATCCCAGTTCTTTTGGCTTATCATCATATAAGTGATGCTCCTATCACTTATTCCCCTTTGTGGTCCCTCAGTTGAGTCTGTCCATAGGTCAGTATGTCCCTTCAACTGAGGGAGCCTAGAACTGGACCCAGCATGCCAGGTGAGGCCTCACCACAGCAGAGGAGAAAAGGATCAGCTTCCCTAACCTGCTGGTAACACTCCTCCTAGTGAAGCCCAGGATAGTGTTAGCCACCTTTGCTCCAAGGACACAGTGCTGTCTCATAGTCAAGTTGGTGTCTATCAGGACTCCCTGGTCCTTTTTCTACAAAGCTATTTTCCATCTAATCAGCATCAGCATGTGCTGCTGTATGTCCCCTTCTGACCATAGGTCTGCACCATCATCTTGACCACAGTCTCAACTTTTGTCCTGTTATCTCCTCCTACCCCTCGATTTCTGCTCCCACTCAGACTTCACGCCATCCGTTTGCTCTCAGCCCACATATCTACTGTCTGCAGTTGCTCTGCAACTCCATTTCTTTCTATTTTAAAATCACTGATAGCTCTTCCTTCCTCCCCCACCCCTGGACTCTGGTTAGTCTCCAGCATCTATTTGTCATCGATTCCGCCTCCTTTCCTGACTTTCTCTACAGGAAAAACAAAAGCTGGCTCAGGGCTGCAGCTCTCAAAAAAAACCTGCCTGAGTGTATTCAAAGGAAAGAAAAAGAGCAGCTGTCTGGGGAATAAAAAAAGATAACGTATGATCACTTGTGTTATAGACGTAGGTATTTTCTTGTGACCTAGTAATTACTGTCATCAAGGCAGAAGCTGTACAAAACTGACTGGAGCTCTCAATTAGGAATGAATGCCAACACAAAGTTTAAAACACTCAGAGATTTAGTACAATTTTATTTCTTTTTGTTCTGTATCTATTCCTACAAATAAGAATGAACCTGCTTTGGACAAAAACAGGACACATGGCAGTACTGTCAAATAGCTTTTCTTTCAGCACGCAGCAACTCCAGCCAGTCTTTTAAGTGGGGTAAACAGGTGTGCTGTGTTACCTTGGCCAAAGGAGCCTTTCTCTCATCCCTAAAATTCGCTTGCTCACCAGCAGTCTACCTAAGAACAGGACATTTAACATGAAATCAAAATATTCATAAATGAAAGGCAAACGCCTCAGAAATTTATGATTATCCAGTTTCCTTACGTACTCCAAAAAAAGTATATTCTCATTCAGCTGGTATGTTACTGCCATTTCAGCATGAAAACAGGATGGTTTTCTGGAGAAAATAAATAATGCCTTTTTTCCAACTGGCTCAGAAGTCTAAAATACATCTGTGGCAGTTCGAAAAGTACCAGGATTTTCAGATGTACAGATTTGCACTTCCATGAAGAAAAATTTATGTTGCTTTAAGAGGACCCCCCTGCCCAGTGACCTGTCCTGGGGGGAGGTGACACTGTCCCAACACTGATCCTTAAGGGGTGTCGCTAGGTGAGAATATAAAAGGGGCCAGTGATCTTGGTCCCACCTCTTTTTGCTGAGGGCTTCAGCCCAGCGCGGAGCGGGTGCCCCATGCTAACCCCCCGGCCCCCCAACTACCAAGGTGGTGGTGGGGAGAAAGACAGGCCTGCTGCAGTGTGGCTCGGCCTGGTGCTGACCCTTGAGCAGCAGTGGCGACCCCGGTATAGAAGCAGCAACCCCAGCGCAGCAGCGGCGATCCCGGTGCAGCAGCTGTGGCTCCGTGTGGCTTGGAGAAGCAAGACCTTAGTGCAGATCTATCATCACTTCCCCGTCCACCATGGAGCATCCATTCAGAAACTCACAGTGAGCTGAAGGGATTCCTCTTTTTCCTCCTGGAGCTGAGACAGGAGAGGGGAGAAGAGGGGAGGGGAGGGTCGGGTCATGGCGAGGGCCACCAGGTTGGTCAGGCAGGATTTGCCCTTGGTGAAGTCATGCTGATTGTACCCAATCACCTCTTCACTAGTCTCCTGTCTCAGTAGTGTCTCCAGGAGGCACTTATCACTGCACAGCATACAAAACACGGGGAGGCTCACAGACTGCTGGGAAGGATAAGAGCTACAACACCAGAGGTGTGATAGGAAACTGGAGAAGATGGAGAGTGAATGATGAGGAAGATGTCTTCTTGCAGCACATTACAGAACCAGGTCCAGTTTTAGAGCCAACTGCAAATAAGAGACATTCCTAGGAATGCAGAGGTGGTTGTACATTGCCTGGTCAATCAAGGAAACTACTGGAGGGAAGCTGGACTTCAAAACAAAACCGAGAAGGCTTCCTCTACCAACAGCAAGTGCCAGAAAAGGAACTGTGTTCTGTGTCCAATAACAAAGCAGAATGTTATTTAATATTTTTGTCCACTAATGACATCTGACTGAAGAGCTCAGAAGAATTTTACTTTTAGGTAACCCCTTTATTGGAATGCTTCTGCCTCGAATTGGTACTCTATCATGGCTAATTGAATTTCTGCTCCTGGCATGCGTGCCAGTACATTAACAGGAACATTTACTTGTCAGCTGAACAAAGCCAAAGAACTCAACAGGTGCAATAACTGAGGATGTTGTAAATGTAAATAAGGCCAGGGCTGAAGAAGTTGGATGTATTGCTGGCATTATGTGACTGGCCAGCTGTGATCATCATGGGAGTGTTTGTGGAGAAGTACTGCATTCATAAAACAAAACTAAATCGGAATGTGTTTGTTCTAAAAAATTAAACAGACTCCTCTTATTTTCTTTGCCAGAAAATCCTAGCAGACAATTCTGCCTCTGAGGAGATGAGCTTGCCTGAGTATCAGGAAGGAAGACAGCCTAAATGAGGTAAGAAAGTACCAATGGAGAGAATGGAGGGAAGGTAGCAGAAGGATGAAGCAAGAAAAGATGGGGATGTGAAAGGAAGGGCAGACTTCATGCATGTACATACTCATGGATAAGAAGAGGTGTCTGTATATGGTCATTCATACCTGCTGGCATGTCAGAAGTGGAGGAGTGACAGTGGCATAGTTATTTCTATACGCTTGGGGACAGGGAGGTATTGCTCACTGGCTTTGGTGACAGTTCAAATTGAACTTTATTCTAAGCACAAAACAACTTAAAAACCCCCACATTCATGAAGGGACACAGTATCCTTGAATGGAATACCCCAAGCAACTGCCAGAAAGCACATCAGTGTGATAGCTCATCAAAGCTGAAGCAAGCATAATGAAAAAACATACCTTGGCAAATGTTTGCCCCGGTACAGAACAGCCAAAGATGTGTTCCTCTGCATCTTCTAAGAGCATAACCAGATATTATTATTCTTTATCTCAGCATTATTGTCTCTGCCACGGAATTATTGGAGAGCAATGAACCTAGGCACAAAATGAACTTAGGAGTGTAAGCTGTGTATGACAGATCCTCCCCCTTTAAGAACATGAAATAACTTGTGATCTGACAGGACAGAGACAATAATCTGCAGAATCTACAGTAACCCCTAATAACTGTATTCCTACCTAAAGGCACTCAAGGCTTAATTTTTTAATGCCATCATAATATTTTATCTCCTCTAACTCATTGTCTATATGGCCAAGAACATACTTTTCCTGTCTGTGCTAATGCTAAGGAATGAATAAGATATTTGCATATCCCAGGCTCTTTTATATATTCCTTTATATTCCGTATGCCTACGATACAAGGAAACGACGGAAGGGGATAATTATTTTTTTGTTCAGAACCGCACAGTCCTTCCTTTTGTCCCTCCTTCCATTCTTCCTCCCAGAAAGACTGGTGCCCTCAATGACAAACACTTCTTCAGAGTCTAAGACCAGTGGAGGGTTATCAGTTCTGCTTCACTCTGGATGTGCCACAGTTTAAGCAGGAGAGTTTGTGTGGCATGTGAGTGCTTCCACATCTTAAAATTGGTGGTCTAAACAAGTCTCAGCTGGGTGTACACTGTTGAGTTACAGATGAACAACCTGTTTTTCATTACAGAGTTACCACACAGTGTTATCTTCCTCTGTGAGGGTTTTTTTCAGGTAGGTCATTTTGGAAACACTCCATGATCCTGACAGAGAGTGAATTGTAAATCGATGTGAGCAGACATAATTGGGTACAAGATGGCTCCCAAGACTGGAAATCTGCAGTTCAATAGGCTGCAAGTTTCAGGAACATTTTATGACATCTAGTATGCTCTAAATACTGTCTAGGTGTGTGTTGTCTGTTGAGAGCTACTAAAATGGCCTCAGAGCTGGCAGTTGCAGCGTCTTAGGTAACAGGTAAGATTAAGTCAATAACATTCATAATGTTTTATGCCTATCTACAAACTACTCATGAAAGAGTTATGTGATAATGTGTGTTGTTGAAGCTAATATCTTTAATGTGCTTAATGTGACTCTGAAAGGCATTGCTAACTCATTGAAGACTGTGGTGCTCTGTCATCTATGCTGTGTAAAAGCATATTTGTTCCCTGAGGCCAGTATGTTCTTTATTCTATTTATGGGTGCTTTCATCCCTTTTAGCTAACAATTGCTACTGGTGACTAGGCTTTATTCTCCGTTTTCGTCCATTTATGACTCTGTTCTCATAAGAAATGAGTTTCCTTTCTCAGACCTTGTCAACATCTAGTTTGTGAAGATGCAGATTCTGTTAGCACACCAGGTTTTGGAAACACATAGTTTTCCTTTTATTTTGACAGCACAATCAAATTGTATAATTTTAGAAAAAGAAGACATGAATTCTGACCCAACTACCTATGTTTTGGCAGAAATCTTGAAGCCAAACAGACACTCTGATTTGTGTCAGATTGTTGTTTACTTTGCACCATATGGATAAAATTCAAATAATCTCACTTTTGAAAATATGCAAGAACTACCACAGCAATTCAGTACTGGAGAAATTGCCTAAAGTACATTTGAAATGGAAAAGGCATAAAATTATTCCTTAGTCGCATTTTTCCTTCCCTCTTTATAAATGCTGATTAAAACGCTGTCCTCTTAAAAATAAATACATCCTTTTTATGTTCTGTGAGTTAGAAAAACTGTGAGAAAACATTGATCAGACCTGTTGAGATTACGTTTTCCATGACCTAGCCAGGTCAGGTACTTCAGACCACTGAAGCACAGCATGTGTTAGTCATAGCTTATTCCCATGCCCCCTGCACCTTCTCTGAAGTGTTCATTGAGCAAAAAAGGATCAAAGCTGATTATACAGATCCAACAGCCTTCTCACTTGCAGCATCTGGAGGTGTTGCTTCTGTGGAGGAATCAGATGCTGATTATTTGGGACAATTTCTTTATGTTGCTGGACGTGCAAGACACTGGTGAGGCAGAACAGAGCCAGATTCGTGGCTGGTCGTAAGGTGACTATTTGAAAGGTTCTTGTTTCACATTGCACAAAGCAGCTATAAAGCAGACCTTGAGAGAGCATATTTCATGCAACGGTTGTTGATAGTATAAGCTCAAGGATGATAAAAATAAAATATCACAAAGTTGTTCCTTCAATAAGCAGACGATCGAACACAAACTTTCCTTCTCCTGGCTTTGTATTCTTCTTCATTTCCACTTCCACTTATCTCCTTGTTTCTGCTAAGGTATCTAATATAATACCTCACAGCATGTCAGGTGGCATCTCTTGTGGCTCTCCCTTGCACAGAAACTTCCCAAATTTTGTTCTTATGTCTTCCTGTTGGTGTTTAAAATGTTGTAGACCTAATTGTCTTAAGTCTACGAGACAGTTCTGGGTTTTAGGTGACACATAATTATGACTGTTTTCTGAGACACATGAATCACATCACACTACCCCAAAAGTCGTGCTGTTGTCTTCCCTTGACACGGAGTCGTGTACATTTCCTTACTAGAAAACTCTGAGCAACTGGTGTCACTAAGAAGTTAGAGTAAACTTTATCTAGAGGCCCTACACAGGTCATTTTCCACCTTTTTTTTTTTCCTGTAATTCTTAAAGTACAACTGCAGCCTGGAAGACTGGCATGAATTGTGTGTATTATTAACAACATTATGCAAAGCAGCAATATGGAGGGGGAGGACTGTTAAAAGTCTTTGACAACTGCATAGGAGTTGTGCCAATTGTTCAGTCTGTGCAGCCCTCACTTTTTCAGTCTGTTCAAATACAGTTTAAAGTTAATTTATCTAATACTACTGTACTACTGTTTTCTAGTCTAGAGATAACAAAATCAGACTTTTAGTTAGTCTCTTGCAGTTTCCTAAGGGAAACCTTCACAGCTGTGGCATTTGGAAACATGTATGAGTTTGTAATTATCACTAGTTGATCCTATTGATCAGGTCCAAGACAAGATTAACCAATTAATCTGGGCCAAAATGGGCCAAAACAAAAAAACCTGGGGAGGGCTCAAAAATCACTTATGAAGTAGTGATTTTTTTAGGCAAAAACAAAGGCTGGTTTGATTTGGGTAAAGACAAGATTCATTTAATTCACATTACGTGAAAACCCGAACACAAAGACATACAGAGATTAATCACATGGTCTTACGTAACTCAGCTGAGCTGCTATCCTCACCCTCTCCAGATGAAGAAACCTCCAGCAGTTCTTTTCCTTGTGAGACATGATGTCCATCTTTCAGTCTGTGCATCATGTTTTCTTTAGGGATAAGTTTCTGCCTCTGTATACTTCCAAGCCAGTCCTCTATTGAGTGCAGTGATTCCTACAGGGCCACAGCTGGACTCTGCTCCTGTATTTCAGCCAACAATGGATTGCAGATGAAACATTTCCTCCTCGGATCTCTGAGGTTTCAGACTCACACTATCATCTTTCAGCACATTCCAGAGGGCATGCCCACCTCCAATAACACATGCATTTTGGAACAAAGACCAGACAAGATTCAGTCCCAAAAAGAAACATGAAACAGGAAGCTCTAAACTAGTCACACCAGTTTACAGAGGTGCTTATTCAGCTTGGAATTCCACACTGCTTACCACAAGTTGCCATCGTTACTGCCCGATCCCTCTGGCCAAGGAACCCACCTAATTCAAATTACAATAATTACTGAAGTAAATAATGTGCCTTTTTTCAAATTATTTTCAGCAACCGTGAAAAGTGCAAAACCAAAAGAGAGGAGTTTAAGCTTTGGAGCCAGCCAGCCCCTACGTACAGCAGTTGTTTAATGCAAGGAAAATTATTGCTTTTCTAAAGCAGATTTTATTAAAAAAGACAGAGGGGTAGAAATAGTCTCAGGTGAGCAATATGAGGGTAGTAGAACTCTATGTATTTGAGGAGAAGCTGTCTAAGACAGCATATATAGTCAGCAGGATTATTGCAAAGATGGGATTATAACATCGTGATCCTGGATAATTCATTACAAATGTGTGTATAATGTTCTTTTTTTCTATTAAATAAACACAGGAACAACTAAGTGAAGTTCATTCCTAGCTTAGTGGCGATAAGCTACAACCTCATTGCCATTTGAATGCTATTTATAGAAGAGGTATTGGGTAGTAGCTACTTACCTGGGCTGTTTGAAAGGACAGTAGAAGTACAGCAGGGACAAGTGTGTTTCTTTCTCTGGATCGTCATAGGGGAAGGGAGAAGCTGAAGTCCGTATCACAGAATATGCATAGAAACTCCTGGGGAAATGGGGCTTGGTGTAGAAATAGTTTCTATATTAACTCAGAAGATTAACACACTATTTGAAGCAAATGAAAATCTGGTGAAGCCTATTAGGGCAGAACTGGAAGGGCCTGTGAAAGACGGTAGGTAGGTGGAAGCTTGTTTACAGACAAGTTTTGCTTAAAAGATCTTTTTCTCTACTTGCTGTTGTACTAGACTGTCTGCATGGACATAAAAAATGGTGCCAATCTCCAACATAACTGTGTGCCGCTGGGTATCTCTGGATTGCTGCGACCTACTAGCAGGGAAATCCTGTCTGTGTTGAACTCTGTCGTATTCAGAGAAACACATCAGCACACAAGCAAGGGAGTAGCCAAATGCGTGTGTCAGAATGCTGTCCTTGTGTGACCTTGCTCATGATCCCAGAGAAGCGTGTTTAACCTGCAGGACAGATTTGATCCCCTTTTCTAAGTAAACACCTTATTTTTGAATCACCTTATGATTTTTAAGGGAATAAATCACCTTTGCCCACATCAGTTAACCCTAGGCAGTACTGAACAAAGTGAGCATGTAGCAGTTTTTCTCTCTCTCTCCAAACTCCTGTCTCCAATGTGCATGTTAATGAAATAATTGTGTTTGCATTATTAATTGATAAATAACACATTTATTTATGCAGGCAAGTTGAAAGAACAAAGAAAGATATTAGATCATTCTTTTGTTAAAAAGACACATTATTAAACCTAGGTCTTTTTGTCACTTTTTCCTCCAAGGAAAGAATAAAAGACCCTGAGGAGCTCATTAGTGTCAGAGCTATGCAGAGACAGCATCCTCTGTAGCAGTCTAGGTATCACAAAACAGATGACTATAAGTGAGCTTTGGCCTGCTTCGCATGGCAGCCCAACATGACCCTTGGCTGTGCTTCATTCCAGAACATTGCACCCTCTGGGCACATACCAGGCTTTGAATGTTGGGCTAATATAGTGAACTACCAGTGAGTGGATTGCTTTGCAGCATCTTAAAATGTTCAGAAACAAAAAAAGTTGATAGTTCGATTGCAAATATGTAATTCTGAAGAGGCCAGCATGTGTAGGTGTTCTCCTCAAAAAAAGTTGTGGAGCCTGTAACAAAGAGAGGCACTCCAATTAGTATTCCTTGAATCTAAAAGGAATTTGTTGAACTTGCTTGGTTGTGTAAATTGACCTTTTGTGGGTATTTGTGCTGCAGCAAAGGAGTTACAAATGTGAAACACAAACCTCCAACGTTGTTTTAAAAAAAATCAATGAGCCTGTAGCACGGATATTGTAGATTAAAAAATATAACTAAAGAGAATGGCACTTTACAGAGTGAAATCCTGATACTTGTCATCTACTTACTGATATAGAAAAGGACTGTTGATGAGAAATCAGCTAAAGCAATGAGCAAGTTGAGATAATTTAATTATCTGCTAGGATTTTATTTTCTCCTGCAGCCTTGGGACCAGCTATGTTACTTCATCTTTATATGCATATTGCCTTGGCAAGTTAGCCTTGGCTAACTATCAGTTACTCACTTCACCCTCAAATCCCCACCCCCTGTGGGACAGGGGAAAAACATGAGATAAAAACAGGAATGAATGCATTTTCCAGAAGTTTCATTCTGTGCTCGAGGTTCTGCTTCAAGTTGGCAGAAAAAAAACCACCAGGGTTTTTGTGCTTCGTTACCCATTTCTGCTGAAAAGCTGTATAAGCAGGACATGACTTAAGGTTGCTGGTTGTGCTAAAGTCAATGCCTTTAGCAATGGCCTTGGCATCATCACACAGTACTAGAGACAGGTGAGTCCTTCAATGCCACGCGACTGGGCGTTCATTTTAGGTATTTTGTTCCTGGAGTGGGAGCTACACCCCCAAGGCAGTTGCCTAGCACCAAGCCAGAGGCCATAAATAGGAGATCTGCAAAATTAGGGAGCAGGCTAGATCTGTGCTCTCCAATAGGCACAGGTTTTCTCTTCGAATTCATTCTCTATGTCTGAAAACCAGATGAGAGGAAAATAATTTATAGGCTACATCAGAGATTAAGCTGCTCAGCTACTATCTCATTTCATAGCAAAAGAAGTTTAGGTGCTATTAGATGCTGGAGGGCTTCCTTGGTGACAATGTAGTTATCATTGGACTTGAATTCACAAGTAGTGAGAGCAGAAAAAGGGGGCTTTTCAAAAGCTTAAGCATTAATTTTTTTCCTATTAAGGCGATCAACTGCCCAATATTTAGCTTCTCAACTGCAAAACAAATGCTGACTTCTCTATGCCCTTAGAAGAGAGAATTTTGGAGCCTAACTTTTATCTCTACTTTATAACAGTGACATGAGGTGTACCTCCTTGTATTTGGTATGGTCTCAAGTAATCATTGTTGGCTTATACAGCAGTTACGTCAAATGCTCTGTATTTCTTTATTGGGACAAAAGGTTGTTCGATACAGGTATAAACATAAATCTCTGCAAGACGTTCCTCGTGGGCTCACCCATTGCTCTGCTAAAACAGTGTAGTCAGCATGTGCATTAAATAATGATCTGCAAAACTAATTGACAACACTTGTTCTAGTAAAATTTTGCAGAGGGAGGGCTTGCTGAGTCCTGGCCAAACCCTGCACAAGCACACAGTCTGATAACCCTCCTCCCAGGCACTGAAGTTCCATTTGTCAAAGCAATAACACTTGGGAACCTCCAGATCTCCTTTTGGAAATGCGGTCCAGAATTTCACTGCTCTGTCGTATTTGCTATAGACCTTCTTTTTCACCAAGTTACAATTAAATATATGCTGCTTTTATTAATTTGCTTTTATGATAGTTTTATCATTTTGATTTTTTCTCTTCCTGGTATTAATGTTCATTGTTATTTATAGACAGCAATTGTTCTACCTAAGACAATTTTGAAATGTTAGGAAAAAACAGGCTCTTCGAGTATCCTTAAGGTATAAAAAGAAAGTCAGGTTTTTATTGAAGTGGTTATTAAAAATGTGCCTGCCTTGTTGAAGCCAGGGACACTTCCTAGGATCAGGTAGGGCTCTTTTTCTGTTCTGTGCTGAAATCTGGACATATACCTGTTTTCCTGTAGGAGACGAAAACTAAAGCACTCTGAAATGGAGCAGCAGTGGCCTCCAGCTGGCTACCCTCTTAGCAAGATGCTGTGGAGTGCCCATGTTTACAACATAGACTCAGTTTTATAGTTCTCTGTATCTGATCTGGTCTGCACTCTCATTTTTATTCATGGCTGGTGATGAATTTATCCTGTGTTTATGGTAGGCTCCCACCAGTATCTCCCATAGTGATACTAATATTGCCTTTTCTTTCTTTGAAACACTTTCCTCATGTAACAAAATTGCATTCACCTTCTTTGGTGCTTGATGTTGGTAGCTTGTGGCTAAGTAGTTGAGACTACAAGTCCTATCTTTCACCAGTCATCTCCAGATATATACTCCCAATTTAAAAGTGATCTACAGCTTGTGTATATCAACACTGATTTTATTCGCGTTTGAGACCACATCTGGAGCATTGTGTCCAGTTCTGGGCCCCTCAGTTCAGGAAGGACACAGAACTTCTGGAGACAGTGCAGTGCAGAGCAATGAAGATGGTGAAGGAAGTAGAATACCTCCATTATGAGGAAAGGCTGAGGAAGCTGGGTCTCTTTAGCTTGGAGAAAAAGGAGGCTGAGGGGTGACCTCATTAATGTTGATAAATAAGTGAAGGATGGGTGTCAGGAGGATGGAGCCAGACTCCACTCAATGTCGTCTAGTGATAGGACAAGGGACAATGGTTCCATGTGAACCATTGTGGAGGTTCTGTGTGAGAAGGAACTTCTTCACGGTGAGGGTGACAGAGCACCGTAAGGGGCTGCCCAGGGAGGCTGTGCAGTAAGGAGACTCCACAGAGAAGGAGCTCTGGAGACGTTTAAAACCCGCCTGGTTATGTTGCTGTGCAACTTGGTCTAGGTGGTCCTGCTCTGGCAAGGAGGTTGGACTAGATGATCTTTTGAGGACCCTTCCAGTCCCTAATGTTCTGTGATTCTGTGATTCTATAGTTTGTTCCTTATGGTCATTCAGTTACTGCAGCCCTCTTTTATGGGAATACCTTCCAGCCAGCATGTTCATACTTTACTGGCATCCACACACCTTATATTATGCCAACAGCCAACAACGTTACAGAAAATATTGCAGAAGGTGCAGGGGGAGTCCTTAAGAAATTCCACCTCTCACCTTCTGTTGCCATGATATTTATGCTTTCAGCAGTACCAGCTGTATTCTCAACCTTTCATGAGCACCTCACCCAACCTGCAGCTCCCATACTAATTGTCTAAATTCTGTTGCTCATTCAGATCTTTTGAAACAGAATTCCTCAAGTGAGACACACATTCGTCTTGTATTTGGTACTTTCAGAAAAAAAGGGGAAAGCATGCTAGTGGGCATGAAGATAGACAAATGTCTGGCAGCCATTAAGCTACTTAAATAAGTAATCTTTTAAAACCTGATAGCTTTTGTCTAAATTGCTTCTACTCATGGTGGCATTGGGTTGACATTTGGACTTGCTGATCTTGAAGGTGAATTTCAGCCTTAATGATTCTACAATTCTATAATTCTTGGCTTATTCTCGGCTTAAATTCTACATGGTATTTAAAAAGACTAATCTTTTAGTTTTAACTGTGATATCTTCAAATATAATAATTTCATATTCAGCATATAAAGAATACTTTTTTCTATACCTTCCTTCATATAACAGGTGGTTTATGTCACATCTAACCTACCAGCCACTTCTGCAAAACTGTCTATACAGAGATTTGCAGATAATTCTAGAAATCCTTGACAACTGAAGGACATTTAGAAGTTAGAGGTGTTAGTAGCAACTATTGTTAATATTTCTGTAAGAATAACCTTTGTGTTTTCGTTGGTTTTTTTTAAGATAGAGCATTGTAAACTGATGAAATGAAATATCTCAAAATAGAGTTCATAATCAACCTGTGGAAACTGTTGCCAAAAGAAGAAATAAAATCCCTTACTAAAATTGAGAATTTGGTTGAATTCCAGGGCTGGCACATATCTAGGAATTCACATCAGCCCTTCTCTGATTGCCACTTCATGAAGTCAAAGTATTTTATTCCACTAATGTTTGACAAGCACTCTGAGCTGCTCAATCAAATAGAAATAGTCCCCTGAGGGTTTTTCTGACTGCCCTCTCTATCTCCCAGCTATGTTTGACACTCTACAGAAGGCTTTAGATTTTAAACAAAGAATGTACCCAGGATTTGGATGCTCAGCTGTCTCACACCTTTCTCTAGTGCGAAATCTATTTCTAAAATAATTAACATTACCTGAAAAAGACAAAATATCTGAAAACTATGTCAGGATTTGTAAAAATGTCTGGAGAAAGTGTGTGCACAGAGAAATGGGGATATATTCCTTAACATGCTTTGAGGCAACACATCTCATCATTATCTGAGAACCATGATATATCCAATAGTCTTTATCTTAAGGAGCAGGGGGGGAGACCTGGAAATGCCTTCCAATTGGTTTCAGTAGAATTTTTAATACACAGTAGAGGAATGAAACAAGTGACTCATATATTGAAGATATTTTGCCTGCCTTCAGTTTTGGTTGGATTAGTAAGAATCGTGTTTTTAGCTGGCAGATAATTATACCCAAAGCCACCAGAGAAATGTCCCAGAGTTCTGTCTACATAAGTTAATGATTGCTTAGTAGTGTCAACTTAATAAAACCTCGTTGGAATGGATTGAAATGCATTTAACTTGTAGAAGTATCTGCCTTATTTGTTCTAGTGGCATGGGTAAAGTCAATCTGAGCTAATGTTCCTTCCAAAATGTAGCCATTACATCTAGCATATTAATCTATTGTCATTGATTTTGGCTCTGTGCCACACTGGTAAGCACTGTCCTCATTTAATAAAGTTTGAGACAAATCTGTGGTATCATTTTAAGAGCTTCTCTGAATCAAGATTTTTTTAACAGGACATTTATGAACATTATTTTTCCTTCTTTAGCTCACATCTGCTTTACCTGAGATTTGGTTACATACATAAGAAACATAGACATTTTTATCTCAGCCTCATATAGATAAAGGAGACAGGCAAATGCTTCTTAAAAAAGAAAGAAACAAAGATTTCATTGCAATTACGTATCAATAGAATATAAAATTCACTTCACAACAGGTACTAAAGTGTACCTGCTTTATCTCTCTTTTCCTTCTTCCACAGTGTCCATTACTGTGGTCTTCTCATTCTATCTCCTCTTGATCTTAGTGGCGCTCTCTTGGCCATGCAAGCCAATATCAACAAAACAGAAAAAAAAGCTGTTTCAGAGAAACTGTTAGCTCTGTAGCAGGTAGGACTTCAGAGAATGTTTTAGTGCTTACAAAATGTTAACAGTTGTGTATTAAGCCCAAAGTCCCTTCATTACACTGCAAACAAATGCAACTGCACAGCTCGGGGGACAAAAGCAGGGAAACGGACAGTGGTTTTACTACTGTAATTTAGAAGTTTGTATCAGCTTTTATGTGCTTCTGGATATGGAAGAAGCCTGGTAGCATAACTGAGCACTGAGGAGAAACGTGTTGCTACTCAAAACCCAAACCAGAATTCCTGATATTGCATGTGGTCTCCCTTAGGAGCAGGCAGTTTTCTTCTGTTTCATAAGGCCAGATGGAATGGCTACTGTGATAAACGATTTAGCCTCAAACAAGGCTTCAAACAAAATTTACAATTTATTAAGTGAATAAAAGCAAACAAAAACAGCGCTGGGTACGCCGGGGGTCTCTGCCCTGCCAAGACGCACACCATAAAGAACAAGGCAGTTCCTTATATAACCTGACATTAACTGCGTATTCATAAGAGGTGTGTTTGTTCCAAGAACTCTCCACCTCCAGGCGGCACATGCACAGTAGTTCTTCCAGAAACTTCTCAAACTTTCTTCAGTAGTCGAAGAGCCTTCTAGGCAATGTACCTTCAGCTAAGCACCTTATTGCTCGTGCGCAGTAGCAGACATCTTGCACAGCAATAAAACCCAAGCAAGCAACAGACACCTTCCCCCCCAACAAAGACACAGAACAAACTGTCTGCCAATCCCCTCAAAACACAGGAACCAAACACATCCCTAGGCTTGTGGTTATACAAGGGCACGCAAGACAGAAGGTCACATTCCATCATGTGGTCCCAGTGTTGCCCACACTGACACGAATCAGATGGACACATTTCACAGCTACCATTTTTAGGAAATAAAAAAGTAGTCTTGCATTGATTTCTCAATATGCTGATCTGATAGAGAGATACAGAGATAGAGATCTGATTGGTGCAGTGGCAATTCCGTTTGCCTGTTATATTGTCCCAGACTCAGACATCTGTAGTCATTCTACTAACATCAGTCCAAGTACTAATGATAATATTACTACAACTAACACCTTTGCCTACCCTAATAGTGCTGAGGACTCTGCTCCTACCCCTGAATTTAGTAGGGGGGATTTAAATATGCACATTTTTGTGATTTACCTGCATCTGTTTATAACATGTAACCAGATATGGGGTATTGTACGGTTTAAATCTTCCTCCAGAGAAGTGCAAGTAGCCCCAGTCTCAGGAGGGAGAATTAGGAAAGGCAGGAAAGAGCCTCAGGATGATAGGGTAATAACAGAACAGGTAGATGTAGAGCAGGAAGTAAAGTGCAGGAGACAGAAGTGGCAGCTACCTCCTACTGTCCCAAAAGTACTTGCAGAAGAGAAGGCTAAGGGAACAGAATGTCTTGGCTTTCCCAATGATGAAATTGAGGAAACTGAAGAGGAGGACCCCTAACACTGTAGTGGGCGTTGATTAAGTTGGCATACTCCACCAGCTTTTGATACTGATGACACGGATGAGGAAAATGAGGAATGGCCTGCACCTTGGAATCGCAGAGACTTGATGAATATTAGAAGGGAGTTTATTAAGGCGAGAAAAGAACCCCTGATTGCTTGGCTAATAGGATTTTGGGACTCTGAAGCTGTTTTTTTGAACTTGACCAATGAACAAGCCAGGCAATTGAGAACTTTATCTGGGGACCCAGGCACTGATGCCCAAGTTGGAGATTTACCCAGACCCCGCAGCCTTTGGAAGCATATTCTTGATGCTATGAGACAGCAATACCCTACCAGAGGTGACAAACCATGGTGTCTTCATTCGTAGACCACCACAATGGAGGGTATCGAACATCTGAGAGAATTGGCTTGTTGGGAAGTGATCCACAACTGACATACAGCCAATGATGCTGATGAAAACCCCAGTGACTTGCCCTGTTGGAGACCCATATTAAAGAGACTTGCACAACTGCTCCTGCCAAGTGTAGGGATGTATTTTATAGAGAACGGGCACGTGAGCAATCCCAGCTGTGTGAACTTAGCCGGAGTCCGAGCTAAGGGCTTTGAAGCCTGCTCAGAGAGTTTCTCAAGGTCAGTGATGTGCAGGTCTGTGAGAGAGCTGGTACGCAGAAGGAAAACAACAGGTTGTGGAATGAAAACTATCACATGAACAGCGCATGGACGGATGTTAATTAACCAACAGCAGTAGCTTTTAAGACAGATGGACAGATGTGTTGTACCCATCAGCAATGCACTTGTATCGCATGGACCGCCCGGCTGTGTTTAAGGGGGCCAGTCTGATGCTTAATAAACGGCATTCGCTTGATCATATTGATCATCTTGCATCTGTCCGTTTTGTACTCCTGGGAGCCAAGTACTCTCAAATGATAGCAGAATGGGCAGCCGTGAGGGAAGATGTTTGTCCTCCTACTTTAATACCTTCAAACCTCAGAAGATCAGAATCTGTTACCATTTGTGGCATTACCGGAGGCTCCTGAAAGTTAACCATATTGGAAGCTAAAGTGAGCTTAACCAAGAAGAAATGGAAGAAACATCTTACAGTGACTGCCCCTAATGCTCCATGCATTTTCGGCATAGATTTCCTCCAAGGTGGATATTTCAAAGATCCAAAGAGGTACAGATGGGCTTTTGGTATAGCAGCTGTAGAGACTGAGAAATGTGAACAGCTGTCTAAATTGCCTGGTCTTTCAGACCACTGTGATGGGACTGATGAAAGTGAATGAGCAGCAAGTCCCAATTGCTTCTCAAGTAGTACACCGCAGGCAATACCGTACAAATAGAGACTCCTTGATCCCCATACAAGAATTGATTCATTGATTACTGAAGAGGAAGAAGAAAGTCTATAGGTCATGGAAGGAGGGGATGGCCACTTGGGGTGATTATAAGGCTCTGGTGA
>JAOXOE010041442.1:0-39586 GCA_028565055.1 Phoeniculus purpureus | reverse complement strand
GCCTCAGTTTGGCTGTGAGGATGCTGTGGGAGACTGTGTCAAATGCCTTACTGAAGTCAAGACAGACCACATCCACCGCTCTGCCATCATGTATCCACCTGGTTATGCCCTCAGAAAAGGCTATCAGGTTGGTCAAGCATGGCTTTCCCTCCGTGAAGCCATGCTGACTGTACCTAATGACCTTCCTGTCCTTGAGGTGCCTGGAGATGGCCTCTAGGACAAATTGTTCCATCACCTTTCCTGGGATGGAGGTGAGGCTGACGGATCTATAGTTACCTGGGTCCTCCTTCTTACCCTTTTTGAAGGTTGGAGTGACATTTGCTGTCCTCCAATCAACAGTTACAAGCAATGTCAGCCTGTACATCTGTGTCATTACCATTAACTGCCTGCACCCATCTCTCTGAGTGAGATTCCCATTTCTTTGTGCCTCAAAAATGCACCGTCTCCATCCCATGGTGAGAACACTGTTGTTCTGATAGCACAAATGTGTAAAATGAGACAAATGCCTGTAGGTACAACCTGGTTTACAGATGGGACTGGAATTTCAGATGAGTACCTCTCGAACTACAAACCAGTGTTTCGCTCTATCTGCCGAAGCTACTACAGAGCAACCCTTGCCCCAGAGCAGCCACTGCCACAGCTCAGTCCCAACACAAGCCTGGACACACACATCTTATCTAGAGGGTGAATGGGTCCAAGGAGCCTGGGCTTGCTCCTCCTCCTTGCTTCCAGGGCCATCTCTTCTTGGTGCTGCTTCACTTCATACTAGCACAGGATCAGTCTCAAAGGTTTTCCCTGTTTACTTACTGGTTTTGGTGCACTGACACTGGTTTGTTGACTGTGCAACTAGAAAAGTAATAAACTCCTTGCTGTCGGGCTTGACCCCTCTATCAAATCTGAATGAAACCTCACAGGGCAAAGACAAAACAGTTCCCTAGTAACAGGACTTTTACCTCACAAAATTCCTAAGGGCTTCCGTAAATGAAGATGGTTCGTAAATATTCTAGAGGTGGAAAAACGAAGTAACCTGAATAGAGAGAGCACAGTTCTCAGAGTCATAGCAATATTCAGGGCAATTCACTCTTCGAAAGATCTCACCTGCAACCCCTGTCTGGCTCACTGAGACGGAGCTGAAGAACTTCTCCAGTAGGTCCCATTAATCCTATTGAGTAGCATGGAATGCTTTTGAGGACCTCGTTCTCCTCTTTGCAGTGTTCCTGAAGGGTGGCTGCATCACCGGGAAATCACAATCTGATACCACCTTCTGATGCTGGATCTGATGCAGGTCACAGTAGCCTGTTAAAAACCGTCACTTACTGACGTCAAGGAGGTTGGCTGTTTCATAAATTTGATTTCTTGCTTTTGAACTTACATTTTGTAAAGAGTGGAGGGGGGGGGTTGGGGCAAGAAAAACACAGACTTTAAAATTCTAGCTCTCCTTCTACAATGATAACTTTTTCTTTAGAAAAAGGATTAAACTGATGAAAACAGGATTTTGCTCTTATTTTCACTTTTCTTTAAATAATCAACAGGTTTTGCCATTGCTTTTGTGTTATTCTTGTATTGGGTTGTCTTAATAACATTAATAGATCTTCTTTTACTTCACTGATAGCCAAAGGCTGCTGTGGAAAATGTTAGGACTTACCCTTGTGGAGGTAGATCTTCCCACAACATGCCAGGTTTCCTCTGGCTCCACCTCAGTGGTACATTCAAGATTGCTCGTGAACTCCAGGGCCAGAATCCAGCTGGACTCGTGTCATGTTTACCCCTATTTGATTTCCGTGTCTTCGGAGAGTCTGTTCGTATTTTCTTTACCACTCAAGACCAAACTCATGGTCTGGCCTCCTGAGAGTGCTGTGCATTGTCTTTCCTCTGCCCAGGTGCTAGTAGGAACTCCTGCAATTGTCTGTTGCTTTAAGTCTAAATGCCAGTGGTTCAAAGACGCTTCCAGCAGAAAGAAATACATCAGACTAACAGGAGAGGTGTCGACGTCTCTGCAAGAAACTGACTTGAATTAATATTCAGTCTAACAAGATCCTTGTCCAGTCCAGTTTTCCTTCCTATTCTTGCCCCAAACTGGGGTAAGACATACGCAATAACTTACTATCGAAGTTCCAAAAGCCGTCTCGCGCTTTTGGTACCTGTCTACGACTCACGCGTAGCAACTACTCCCTTTTTCCGTGACTCTTTGCCGGTCTCCTATGAATTTGCTGTGGTGGCACCAAAGCACCACTATTTCCTAGACGACCATGCCCCTGGAATCGTTCTCACCAGTGCGTAAGTCTCCCTTGGTTCACTTATTGCTGATAACTTTTTCCCCCTTTCACCACAGGCGGGTGAGTGACTGAGAGGTGTCGATGTCTGGGCACACCTGAGTGTGCGTTTGGGTTGTAGCATTGTTCTGGTTTCACACTAATCGCGGCTTCCCTAGGCACAAAGTAAATCCTCGTTTCAACCTGGGACAGCCTAGAAGGCACCGCTCGGGTGAACTGCTTCTTCATGCAATCCTGCGTTTTAAACAGAGCCGTAGCCAAAGGACTTCGCTGCCGTGGGAGGTTCCTGTGGCTTCCATGGCAGCTGGCGCAGACAGACAGTCCTTCGGCGCCTGCCACTGCTATTCAGACAGAACTAGCCCAGTCAGAAATACCATCAGGAATGATTAGCCAACAGCCCCTCAATCTTGAAACCAAGGGAGCAGCACCACCTTTTCTTTCCCCAAAGATGCCCTCAAATGTACAGCAAAATCAGACCACGAAAGGAAAGAGACAGGACTGACCAGTCTGGCTGACACGGCACACGAGTGGCCGGTGTCTGCAGAAACCCGCTGTGAGCAACTCTAAAGTCTACAAGCAGGTGTCACTATGGAAACGGACCAAATGAGCAGAAGTGTAAGAGAGGCCACCCCAGGAAAGGTCCGTGAGGGATAGGTGTTACTGTAGACAAATTCCTCAGCTTAAAAGGCCTCACTGAAAAGGCTGAGGAAGATGGCCAGGTGTCTCGGGGCCCTGCAGCAAGCTGGTGATTTTTCTCAGTGGGTCACAGCAGCATCTGGGAGCACTGCGTGTCTGTTCAGGGCAAGCAGAGCTCGCTTCATTCCTATGCACCATTCCCAGAGCTCTTGGGCTGGAGGGAAACCTTCCTTATGTCACCCAGGAGGATGGCTTCCTGGCAGGGCGGTTTGCCCCTGAGAGGATCAGGATAAGTAGCTGGGGAAAGTGCAACTCAAACATAAATCAGAATATTGTACGGTTTGGACACAGTCAGCTCGTTAGCCTGGAAGTCAGAAAGATCCCTTATTTCAAATCAGTACAAAAGCCGCTGCAATGCTGCAGAGTGTCTCACGCACTTCTCTAGAGCAAACACGACCTCTGTTAGGAGCTGTGTGTGTGCGCACCTCACGTTTGTTTGGTCATTTCTAAAATAATACGTAAGGAAAAAATTGTGGTTATTCAAAAGCAAGTAGGAAAATCCATCGCTTCTCGTGACCCAGGCCACGTGCCTTTATATCCAGGTACGTCCCGCGCTGTGTTGTGCTACATATGTAGTAAGCCTCTTCAAGAGGAGAAATGGAACTTGGAGCTTGTGTAGAAATCCACCCTCGGGTAAAACCAAAAGGCAAACACGTAGTCTCCTGACTTTGATCAAGCAGCACCTTCAGGCAGCGATGACTTCCTGCTGCTCCTCAAATCACAGCCCTGGTCGTTACAGAAGAGCATCTAGCGAATTTTGTAAGAGAACAGTCAGAGACTGGGTCTGATCCAAGTCAGCATTTGTTAAAAATGATGTAGCACACAATTGCGTTGGACAGTACAAATAGTGACTTCTCAGTTCAGCCTTTCAGTAACAACCGCCACACAAATGCGCTACGCAGTCGTTCACATTCACTTCTTACTTAAGGCTGCAAGTCACCCACAGGAAGCCTGTAACAGGTTCTAAGTCTTTGGCCCTTGACATCACTGTGACACGTCGCCGCATGCAGAAACAATCACGGTGGTGTTTTCTTGTCAGTGATGGGCCAGCTCAGGGAAATTCACAGACTGCAGCTTTGAGAGCTCTATAAATTCTTGGGTTTCCAGGAAGGGGATGATAATTTTAAAAAGATGTTTAATCAGAGAGGTGGTTAGGATGATAGACAGACTAATTGACAGATGTTTTCTGTGAATAAAAAAGGCCAGCTCAGTGGGCAGGAGCTCCTGATCACCCTTTATATCTCTGGTTCTCCAGGCTTTTGGGAAATAGGGCTCATGGCTGCGGGAGCTTTTCTGTACCACTTTCCCATCAAAAGCAAATCTCTTACTGACTGCTTGCAGCAAGTGTGAGTAATACAGGCTCCAGCTACTGGGGGAGAAAAACTGCAACAGCATCCAAGAGCTGCTATTTATTCACACGTGCATGTAACCGGCATTTATTCTCTTCCAAGTGAAACCTGTCGTTCCGCTCTGTTCCACACAACATCTTGCAGAGGTAGAGGTCAGGAAGAAAGCTTTCCTTTTGGATGCCTGAACTCTGACAGGTATGTAAGCTATCCAAAGCTTGCTCTGAAGCTATTGCAGACAGAACTTTGGCCCACAGTAGGCAGGAGAGTAGTGGGTGGTTGCACAAGTTGCTGTGCACTGAAAGATGGAGAGTGATGGGGCTGCTCCACAGCTTCAGGGCTTTTCCTGAAGTTCAGGATTGGATTAACACTGTGGAAAGGGACCAGGCACAAGCTGGCTCACACCAAGTATGAGGGACATGTGGCCTCTTTACAGGGTCACACCGAGGTGTGCTGTCATTGTCAAATAAAGCAGCCGTACTGTTCAGGGGAATTGATGGTGCCAAGATAATAACATAGCAGAGTTTTAATAAGGAGGAAGATTGCCCATGTTCAGTTCTTTGGGATTTTGTTAGGTCCTCTCTCTTCTTTATTAGCACGGACAACGCGTCAGACCATTACAATGGCCCAGCCTCCCCCAGCCCTGACTCCTTGGTGGGGAATGTGACTGGAGAGTTTTCGGCTCTTCATGAAAGCACCGGGTGCATTTGCATATCCAGCAGCGTGTGTGCTATTTTTAAAGTGAAAAATTATCTCGGCAGCACATGTAGGTGGAAAGTAGAATCAAGTATCGACTGTTTGATGGAGACAGCGCTTAAGAAGCCAACTTGTGTAACAGAGCTTCTTTGTCATGGTTAAGGTTCTTGCTCATCTCAGTCTCCATACAGCAGAACCAACTAATGTAGGTAGTTCAAGGGTGGGGGAAACATCTAGTTCCAAAGCAGCTTTTGTAGATTCTCACACACCTGAAGCACGACCCAGGCCACAATGTGCATCTGAGCACCTGGAATCTGTTCGTAGAGACAAAATAGTCCTTCTGCCAGCTGGAGACCCACAGGCTCCCTGCGAAGAGCTGCCTGGCTTCTGCTGAAGAGTGGCACCATCTGGTGGATACAGCAAGAAGGACCTGCCCCCGGCTGGAAAAGCCTCCTCGGCCCGGGACCCGCTGCCCTGGCTTCAGAGTGGCCACATAAGCAGGACCTTCTGCTGCCGAACCTGCTGTATGGTGACAGGAACCACCATAAAAGGCACCTTCTGGTTTGTTAACTTCATGCAGGTGCTGCAGGATGTGTCTCGCATCAGCTCGCGAGCCCAAGAGTTAAATGCTTCAAGGTTTGTTAAAAACACGGGCTCGTGATGTTAATTGGAGGGTGCTGGTACTGTATGTGTCTCACTGGAGGCTTTCTGGAGAGCTGCAGTACCGCAGGGCACTACGTTGAAAGTGGATTACTGTTAGAGATGCTACAGTGCCTGCTACCAAAACAGGCTAGCAAGGCAAAGCAGAAAAGTCTGAAGCAAACTCTGCTAGTCAAAACTCTTTCTTGTTAAGATTCAGCTTTTATACCTTTCTTCTTCTTCTCTTTGTAGTCACCAGCATTTCCCCTCAACCATCAGTGCAGAAAACTCTCGACATAAAAAGCTGGGCTTTTCACAAGTCTTTTGATTCCAGGAGCTTTGCATTTGTGAAAAACACTGTCTATCCTTACACTCCATAATGAAGTCTCTAACCGCATGGAAGGCTATTAAAGCCAAGAGAAAAAGCCTAGAGAGCCATGGAGAAGATGCGTTCGGTGCAAAGGACGGCAGCACCGGTTCCCTCTGCCCAAAAGAGCAGTACTGCTGGACTCTTCTCTTTTCTTTCTATCTGCACAATCTGTGCTAGGGGCAGCGAAGATTTCCAGACAACTCAGCTGTAGCTCGACTTGTAGTCCCTTCAGGCTTTGAGCCAACTGTTTGAAGAGTTTAGACAAACAGTCTTATGACCTAAGACACCAGTGCTTCTGCCGTTCCACTATGTAGTTACATGCCTTGGCTTGGCTCTTTCTTCATACTGATGTGGGAATCAACCCCAGGCCTAAAGGAAAAGTGTGTACCTCCTTGATGGCTTTATGTGTTGAGTATATTTCATCAAATTCATTTTAAAAGCTTTTGAAGGGCGCTTACACTGCACTGCCTAGGGGCAATTGTAGAGGAGACTTTCAGGACTTAGTCTTAGGAAGGGTTTTTTGCAGTCCCCTTGCTGAGCCTGTCCTGTGCACAGGTTTCTGCCTCGGGGCAGAAGCAGCTTCTAGTCAACACCAAAATACAACGGTTCATTAAACGCATGTGCCACAGTGTTCACGTCCTGCAGAAGTGAAGTCACCACCTCACCTCCCAGAGTTTCAGAGATGCTCGTCGAGACAGTCACGCGCACGTCGCGGGCCTGCCAAGATGCAGCCCTGCATGCTCCTACCTAAAATCAAGTATGTAGCTGGTCTGCTTCTCAGCCTCGCTTCTCCCCTTGCCCACACTGACCCACAGCAGTTGTCACCTGCTGCAGGGACAGTTGTCTTTCCAGGGCCCAGGTGGCCCGAGCGTATTTCTTACCTATCTTTCCCAGACACTAGGCTCAGCCACCTTCTGGCCGCTCACAAGATTCAGCTGAATACTTGATTCTCAGGGTCCCTTTCCAGAGCAGTACAGAAGACAGCATTGGGTCTGGCAACTCTACTTACAGGATCCTTTCCATTGAGTGCTTTGAATCACTCCAAGTGATGAACTGGCTTCAGACGTGACCCTGGCTCTCCCTTACAAGCCTTTGCTCGTGTCCCTTACGTTGGGTCACACGCTACCCAGTATACCACTGTATGCCCGTCGTACCTGTCTCAACTGGTTCATCACTTTACCCAGACGCCGGGTGTGTAGCCGCATCACACATGCCTAAGCTGGGCAACAACGGGGGCTGCACTTCAAAGATTCTCAGGATGCGCCGACTCATTGTAAACCCTGGCAGAGAGGAAGAGGCCAGGGGAACACAGCAAAGATTGTTGTCTCCTCCACATTGCAAGCATTTCTGGAAGACGCTGTAGGCACATAACTGTAGAAGCCCTCCAAACACTGAGGCCATGGGATCAGGGACAATTCAGGCTGGAAGAGACCTCGGGGTGCCTCCAGTCCACCCCCCTGCTCAAAGTAAGGACAACCTCTGTAGGCTCAGGGGTTTATCCGGTGGGGTCTGCAGCAGCTGCTCCAATGCTTAGTTATCCCCACAAGGAAAATATTTTATTTATATCAGTTTTATAGAAGGTAGGTCTGCAACTCCTGCGTCTTTGCACTCTGAGGCAGCTGCACAAATCTGCCACTGGATCAGGCTTGTGGTCCCCTGGCAAGGGAAACATGTCCTGAGTTGCAGAGCAGGGCCTTGCTAGCAAACTTGCTTCTCTCACCAAGACACCACAGGTGCTGTTGTGGCAATCCTCTTCAGCCTGGAGCTCACTTGGTCTTTGCTAACCTGCAGTGCCCAGCTGGTACAGGCAGGCCCTGACAGCAAGTCTCGAAGGCAAACACAGGCATTTATAGTGCAAAATGAATGCGAAAACTGGACTGCTCTTCCTAGATACCTGTCTGAAAACTCTGCTGACCTGAGGTAAACACAGGAGTACCTGAGATACCACAGACTCACTAAGAAGCTTTGTGGGAGAGCACCATAGCTGCACTAGCTAGTTTTGCTCAGCTAGCTCCATCTGCAGACCGTTGCAGACCTCTCTCAAAAGCTCTCTTGCACCAAAGCACAGGAGACAGCAAACCATTTCACCTCACTGCTCATGGCAAAGGCAGTCCTAACAACCAGCTCAGGTGTACGTACCCACCTGTGGTCAGATTAGGCCACCCAAGACACACGTAGAGGTAATGTCTTCACGTTCTCCCCATTTTTGGAGGTGCATGACAGACCACGTCTCTGAGTTCTGGTCAAAAATACTGCTGCCTGCACATTCACCGACATCTCAGAGTAACAACACCAGTTCAACAAATGAAAACCGGGCTGCCAGAGGTCTTTAATCTCCCCTGGAGCACACGAGCAGCCTGACCAGGAAAGGGTATACTCGGGAGCAGGCAGCATGGGGAAAGGATGTACACCTGCTCCTGGACTTGGCCTTTGCTGTCAGCTGGTACTGGGCTACTGTGCACCTAGGAATGGGTCATGGGTGTGAATGTGTTTAGGGAGGCCACCCAAGACTACTTGGTAGCCCAGTGTTTGGAAGTCCACTCAAGAAGAGATGGGTGTGTATTCTGGTCCCAGACAACTTGTAGGTTTCCTGTTTACACACAGATTCCTTGCATGAGAAAACAGACTTCATGCCTAACCAGTGCCCTAAGCACTGGGCTGTAGAGTAACTGCCCCTCTCCACTGCCCCCGGGCACCTCTGCTGCACACTTGCACTGCCTTTAACTTACAGCAGTGGTCCAGCAAGCAAAGCGTGAGTGTGAGATGGGTACGAAGAACTGGAAAGAATGCAGTGTGAACCAACACTTGCACATAAACTGGAGTTCCCAGGTGAGCTTAGCTCAGAGAAGATACGCATGCTGCAGAATGGCTTTAGACACAGACAGAAACATTCTGTGAATGGGAACTGGGAGAGGGGAACAGGAAAGACATTTAAAGTGTGCAGATGAAGCAAGCATCATTTGTTTGGTCCAAGAGCAAGGAGACAGCCAGTGACAGCAGCAAACAGCGATTTGATGAACCACCTCTTTACTCAGAACAAGATAATATGTTAATAGCTGGCAGAATTCACGCGTGAGAGCAAATGAAGTCCTCAGGAGAACTAAAAAAATTGCTCAGGAGACCTCTCTGTATTCAGCAGGAATAATGCACAAATTAGGATGTAAAAACTGTTTTTAAAATGGGACTAAAAGATTTGTTCTTTACGGAATGAGACGGACTGGATTCTACAGGGAATGGAAAGGTAATTATGCAGCCCTAATTCTTTCTCTGAAGCTGGCCTCAGTGTGTGGTATTAAACTGGACCAGATGAGCCCTGAATGTGGCTGCCACCGAACATTTTTACTGTGGCAAAAGGAAATGGAAGCAGAGAAGAGGAAAGTAAGTGTAAGCTGAGAGAGTACAAGAAAAGCCATCAAGGACAAAGCGTAAAGAAAAACAAATGCTAAAACTGACAGCAAGTAAAACTCGACACTGTGCTGGCCAGTGTGTCACTGGGCTACAGAAATGCCAGGATCCGTGAGGATCACGGCATGCACGTGGCAGGCTCACGGTGTCACACCGCAACTCGCTGCTGCACAGAAATGCAGAAGGAGCCGTCTGTTTTGGAGCGTACCGAGGTACACTCGAAGACTGGGAAGGCTTTTCGGTCAGTGTGTATGCTTTTCCCACGGCTCAGCTAGTCCCTTGCTCTAGTCTGGTAGCAAATCACTGCAGTGTCAGAAAATGATGTGGCTTTTCTGCATGGGGAAATGTCACCATCAAGCAGGAAAACTAAAGGCAAAGGACCATTCCCCAGCCATGTTTCTAAGTGGATAAATTGAGATTTTAAAAGAGGAATCTGGATTCCGACCATTCACAGGGCAGAAGAGCATCTTGCCATAAATACAAACGAAAGAACCAGGTGTCAAGATACCATAAGCGAGGGGGAGGTCGCTTACTTCACCTAGGAAAAATTTCATACCCTTCAAGGCTACAAAACATAAACACTGGGTGATAAGAGAAAAGCTTAGGATTTTCAAGGTCTACAAGGCAGGAAACACACCAGCAGTGGTGGGGTTTGTGCCAAGCAGATAACAAGAAGATCTGCCTAGCCAGAGCTGCTGGCTTTTTCCAACCCATGACCTTCAGGTACAGTACATTACACAGGGACCAAGAGTAAATCCATAACTGAGTGATCCACGGGGTCTGCAACCCCAGTGATCCGTTCCCAGTCATATGGCGAGTAGGTATGCCTCCCAGGGTGCATGGGGGTGCTGCCTGGAGAGAGGTCTGTTCATCCAATTTGGGCTGGGAAAGCCGGCAGGAATGGGAAAAGCAGGTCTGAAAACATCTAACAGCAGAATCGTAAAAGAGGACAGAGGAGTCATGCTGAGGGAGGAGGTTGGCTTCTCACAGATGGGCTGTGTCCAGCCCCCATCGGTCCAAGATGACTGGCTGTTGAGGCAGAACACCAGTGCAGAGAGGGGCAGTCAAGCTGTCGACTGCTGAGGGCGACCAGAAAGAGAAGAGCCGACAGACAGCACGTGTACATAAGGCTGCACACATGAAGAAAGCAGTCAGCAAAGGAGGCATTTTGCTTGGGAGAGGAATCTGGAAATGCCTGGAAACCGCCCGATACATTTGGGGTACCCCTGCGCCATAAACAGTAGGAGATCCCAGAGATCAGTGTGGACAACTGCAGGGAGAAGATGTCGGGTGTGTTAGGCTGGTTCACTGTAACCATGCAAAGGTCTAGGAAGAGTTTGGTCAGTGCCCTTCGGTGACAAGTGATTGAATGCAGGGCCCGACAAAGCTAACAGTGCTGATGTTTGACTTACTGATGTGCCATTGTGTGCACCGCAGGTGACCCCAAGCAAGTTAATCAGAACTTAAGCTCTCTTTTAAGGATGAAAAGGAAAACCCAGCCCTCACAGTTGTGAAAATAGCTCCCTGAATGTGAACTACTGCAGCTATATGAATGACCTGCTTAATTCTGCTGTCGGCAAGCAGGGGAATAATGCAAAGAAGCAAAAAAAAATTTCTGATCCTCTTGCTTGCTTCTGTAATTTTCCTGGATAAATTTCCATGTTCTTTGTCACGGTGTGGTTGCCAACTGGGCAGACACACGACATTGTGCTGTGAGGATGGTCTGTTTGCTGGGGATGTCAAACAGAACAAGCAGATCAAACATGCCATATACAGACAAGATAATGAACTCTCTTAATAGTCTCCTAGCAAACAGAGACCATACAAGCACCGGGTAAAGGGTTACTACATAGTGACTAGCTCAAAGCTGGTTTTCACAACTCCCCACTAAGAATGGTAAATAACATCGTAAGCATTTTCTTCAGCTGTGCATGGGAGAGCATTTAGGCGTGGGTGGGATTCCTGAGAGCTACACAGCACTTGTAAAAAGCAAGGGACAGGATCTGAAAGTAAAATACAGCGTCATACGAACCGCTTTGTACATCCAAGGCTGCCACACAAAGCAAAGGAGCGTATGAAATTTGTGTGCTTATGGACTGCACTTGAAGAAGACCAGGGAAGATTCCCTATTGCCTCTAAAATTACACCAGTGCGTGTGTTAAAGCGACTTAGCCTTGTCCTCCGTGTAGGCTATGCACGTGATCAGGTGTGGCTCGTGCCATCCTGCCCATCTTTGAGTTCTCTAATTCTAGAGCACGCTTTTGGAACAGAAGTGACTTGTTCTCCCAAGGGGGAGTTCACACTTGTTTCTTGGGGTCAATAAAATATATAAATACACTTTTCTAAGTGTATTTAAATCCAAGGCCATGAAGTTGTTACTGTTAAGGGTCTTTCAAAGGGGTAGAAGAACTCTGTGGGGCTTCGACCCAGCGTGCACATCCGTTGCACTCACTGGCACTAAAGGTAGCTAACTCCACGTCTTTCGGCTTGTTTCGGTAGCTGGTTTAAACCTGTCAACTTCTTCGCAGTGTGTTTTTCAGCAGCTAACCTGCATGGGCAGCCTTTTCTTCCAATTCCTTTCCCTCTGTATCTCTTCATTCCAGATTAGAAACAACACGAAGCTGCAGAGGGGTTTGCAGGCCATTTCAAAGCATCCTGCTGTTAATTTTACTCTGCTAGGAGTGCTGGCACTCCTCGGTTGTTGTCAGCTAGCCCATATTGACTGGTGGGTGTGTTAGGAAATACAGGAAATCCTGATGTCAAGCTGTTTGCCAGAGTGACCTAATTGTGCCACAGCACAGACTCGGAACGTTCGTATTTTCATTTCAGCTGCCGCCGAATCTAGTGAAGCCTTGTTGACGTTACTCAATCCCACAGGCAAGACTCAGAGAAGTAGGTAAGGAGCAGAGCTGGCTTTGCCTGCATCGAGCTCTTTCTTTGCTCCCTCCAGGGCTAGGAAAGTGGGACATGCTTGTTCCTTCAGGCACGCTAGGACTGCTGCCCATGCTCCCCTGCATTGTCCGACCACAGTGGACTGGAAGCTACAGCATCACTCCCAGCCCAGCCCAGCCCAGCCCAGCCTTCATCGCTACTCTATTTCCTTCTTGAAAGAGGATGGTATGGTCAGACCAGATTCGTTCTGTGCTGCCTTCCCTTACCTTTCAGCCAAAATGCAGCTACACCCCATGTGTGTGTATTCCCCTCAAACCCTGGGATTATGGGCAGGAGTTAGCCACTTCCTCTAGCAGCCTCTTCAGTGTCCTTTTGTTCCCGAGTTCATTGTTTCCCAGCAGGGCTCACCAGGAGGTGTCTGCTCTGACAGCAGGGAGCTTTCTGCCGAGGTCGAAATGTCTTCAGTTCCTTTTCCACCTAATCACCGCAGTTGACTAACCCAAGACCAAAACCTCATATACATATTTATTATTGCCAAAAGGATCAGACTATTGCCCTGCCTGGCAGCTATTTGTTGTATTTGGTTTTTATTCACAAGCAACTGGAAACTTGGCAGCAATCGCAGCACGGCTGGTTCCAAGGGGCTATTTAAACACAAGAAAGCACTAGGGGAAAATTACAGCCTAGACTTTCTCCTCTTAAAGCAAACTCATAAAAATCTTCTATAGTCAGGAAAGCAAATAGTTTCAAAAAACAACCGACTTACCAATTTTAAAATAATACCAATTGAAACATCAAATTATCGTGTTTGTTTGTTTGTTTCCGTTGCTCCAATGTGAACACCAAGTTAATCCTGCAATGGCTCTTTGTCGTGGGGCGACTGTCAGCTCGTAAAGGGTTTTTAAGTGACACCAACTGAATTTTAAGACGCAAGTGTATTACACGGCAGTACCAGAACTGTTTGGGTGCTCCCGAATGCAGACTGCATTGCTCTCCAGGGGCGGTGCAAGTACAAGGAGGAGGCAAAAAGTGCGTTTCATCTCCATTTCCATGGCTTTGCTGTGTAACCTCACAGAAGCGAGAAAAGGCAGCTCCAGGGTGACCTTACTGCAGCCTTTCAGTACTGAAAGAAAGATGGGCAGGAACCGTCTAGCAAGCCTGTAGTGGCAGAACAAGGGGCAATGGTTTCAAACAATAAGAGAGGAGATTTAGATTAGATTAGATCTAAACAAGAAGACTTTTTTTAGAATGAGGATGGTAAAACACTGGAACCTCCCAGGTTGCCCAGGGAGGTGGAGGAGGCTCCATTCCTTGGGACACCCAAGGTCAGGCTGGATGAGTCTCTGAGCAACCTGATCTAGTTGGAGAAGTTCTTGCACACTGCAGGGAGGTTGAGACTAGATGACCTTGAAAAGTCCCTTTTAACCCAATGAATTCTGTAATTCTACAATTTATAATTGTTCTTATTTACAAATTTCAAGCTGAACATTTCATTTATAGTCTTGAGCAGACTTGAAGAACCAGAACACATGTAGAATCCCACCCATGTGTTTGGTTGTTTCATGTTTCACAGAGACTGGGGGGCAGAGTTAACATTTCTGAACCTTCAAACTGCCAGGAGAAGTGTGTGCCGTTTCCCTGAATCTCTTGAACCTCTTGAGCATCCGATGCAGAACAGTTAAGAGAAGGCAAACATGGCAAGAGGATGAAATAGCATTAGAGAGCATGAAACAAAAAGCCTGGCTAGTCCACAAAGAGGCTGCACTCGCTGAGCAACGTGGTGTTGGACTGACAGCAGGGAAGTTTAGGTTGGCAATAAATTCAGCTTTCTATCACGTCAGCAGTTGTAACAGTGGAGAGTAAAACTGCACGAAGAAAAAGGTTTGAGTCGGGTCTGTACATACACCTTTACCTCAACCTTAAAATCCACCGGCTGGAGAAAGCTCCTGTGAGCGATGGGTAACACCACCAGAAACGGGCCTTTTGCTCTGTAGATGTAGGCGTTTCTAGACTGTAAACCTGGTGGTGCTACAAAGATTTCCTGCCTGAGGTAATCCAGTCACACTGCCACATCCATTGCACTCGGAGGCTTCAAACCAAAGGACACACTTCAGCCCCAGATCTTTAAACCGCCCCCTCTGACAGTGTGAAGAGTGGGAGCTTGTGGTTTCTGTTTTGTCCACCCTGCTTTCCTCTGCTTCATGGGTTCAGAAGCCATGTTGATATTACAAAAGCACTTTAAGTCTCCTCGTAAAACCCGATTGAAGTTGTTGGAATGAGGAACCTATTCTGACTGGCAAGAGGTAATTGGTTATATTCCAGTCGTTTGCACTCAGATGCAAGGAAAAGGGGAGATTAAGTAGATTAATCCCCATCATCAGGGAGATGACATTTTGTGCTATGTTTGAAGTATTTGGTGGAGGAAAGATGGCAGTGATTTTGACGTTCATATGAATCAAATCTCTTTGATTTTGTTTGATGCAGCAGCTGCAGTGACACACCCTCACTCTTTGAAAGACTTGAGCTGCAAGGGCCAGGATTGAGAGGAGACCAGCCATCGCTCAGAAGTGTCACCTTCAGCCTCCAGGGAGAAGGAAAGCACTTGTCTAATTTCTCCTCTTATCTTCTTAAATTCGTGTTAGAATTGGAAGCAGAGATGGGTGATTGTATCCTGATACAAAGCTCTGACTGGGAGGTGGCTTTCTGCATGAAAGCAAGCTTGAAAATTAACAGGGAAAGGGGAGGTGGCAGAAACGTCCCTTTTTGGTTGAACAGCTACAGCAAGAAGTTGTATCTGCAGTCACTACAGTGCCAAACTTGAATGCTGTGATTTCAGTTCACGAGATTGAAGTGATCCTGGCCAGAAACCCCACAAACACTTTACATGTGTTTCATCTGCTCTAGTCCTACCGAGGTTTTTGGCTGTGTTTTGTTTTGTGAGTAACCCTGAGGTGAGGCAAGACCTCCGAGGACCTGAATTAAAGGTCATCAACTTCTGTCTGAACATCACCAAAGGCAAACCACGGCAAGGGAGCACAACCGAAACGTCAAAGGCACGCATCTATCTTTAAACAGGTACATCCTTTTCAGCGGCTGGATTCGCCAGCAAGCAATTCCACATGCCCTGTTACGAGGTACAGCTTGTCTGACTACCAAAGCATTGCGTTGAGAGGCTTTCCTTCACAGGAAGTTGATTCCTTCCCTCCTCATTCCCAGTCCCACCTGCTGGGAAGAGTCCAGAGCACTGCAAGTTTCAACCTCATTGCTCCCAAAGAAGCTGCTTGTTCATGTCGGCCACCATCCACCTTCAAATGAGGGACCTCATTTTCAGCTGGGGTGTTCCTGGAGCGTAGTCCTCGTGACCCATTTCAACTGGCCTCCGCAGCACTTCAGGCTGGTGTGTTTGCCTCAGGGAAAAGAAATCTTCAGAAGGGACGAGGCAGGTAGCACAACACTTTCCCAGACACACTAAAGAAAGGAGTGGTGGCTCGCTGTGTTCATTATGGCTCTTACATTCGTTACTGTTTATTAAAAGAGAGGACCAAGAGCATGAGCTGAGTGAACCTTGGAGAGCAGCCAGCCCTGGAGAGTTGACTCCGAGTGGGTTTTATCTTCTCATTTTATTTTCTTAAAGAAAATCAAAGCCCAGAGAAGGATAAGTTTTGACCTGTTCTTATTTGTTTTGGCAGTGAATAAAAGGGATAACGCAACTGACAGACTTTGACTACATTTAATTGCCAAAAAATCAGATTGCGAGTGACTTGAAACGATAGGCAAGTACTTAATAAAACTATTCAGATCACTAATTTCTCCACTGAGAGCAAATCCAGGAGGGTAACCAACCGTTTATTGACGCTGAACCACTATTGAATCAACACTTGGCTACCAAAATACATTTAACCACAATTTTAGCTGTTCTATTCCCAAGGAGTTCCTTAGTATCTTAAAGGTGCTGGGTGTTTCCTCTCTCTCTTCTGATCACCCATCATCTCTGCTAAGTCTTCTTTTTTTTTCCCCACTGATTCCTCTCTCCAGCCACCAGTCAAACACAATAAGCAGCACAGGATATCGAATACTAACTGAAAGAGGAGGTTTTACTGTAAATGGCTACTACAGAGGTACAACTAGCATGTGACAGTTCAGCTTTGGGATAAAGACAGCGAGTTTGTCGCTGAGACTCAGCGTGCACAAAGCTGCTCTCTGGCAGAGGTGATTTCTCAGGAACAACCGACTACAAGCACAGGGGCTGGATCCAGTTACAGAAAAACAAATGTAAATATTGCTGATAATTTCGTTTCAAAAGCACAGTGAGGCTTAGGCGCCATCTCTCAGAATTCGTGCCAGTCTTCTCCTCCCTGGAGCCACCAGAAGTGACTTTGGACACGGGCGGTTTTAACTCCGTCTTCAACAGGAGAAACGCCTAAAGCGGGAACACTGCATCGGCCACAGGCAAACCTGCGCTATCTTTGAACCTCTGCGAAACCTACTTGGGAAGTGACAGTCGCAGTTTGAGCCCAGCTCAGTCTTTAGTCTTAACGTGGTTGCAGCAGTTGTTCAGCTGGCTGCAAAGAGAGAATTGTCCTTCCAGAGCCTTGGCTCAGCACTGGCTCCTCCACATCGTCCAACTGAATTACTGCCGCAGCCTTCCCTCTCTCTAGTCCTTCCACCTACACAGTTTCTCTCCCCGGCAAATAACGAACCGGGAAGTTATTAAAAAGACATCTTCAGCAACACAAAAGAGCAGGTTTCGTCTCACAAAAACCCAGCCCAGAAGGTGGCACAGCAGCGTCCCAAGGAGCGGTAAGGTTCTGGAGTCACCGAGGCTGTTACTACTGCCTGCTCTAACACTTCAGCGTCCCCAGGGCAAAACAGAAGTGCTGCCGAGGTCCCCGATATCACATGCCGACAGACACCGAGGAGCACCGGGGAGCACAGCTCCCACAGCATGGCCCTGCTAGCTGCAGCACGGTGCGAGCAACACTCAGAGGCCACTCCTGAAGTCAAGAGCAAGAAGAAACTGAAGAAAACGACGGCAGGGACACGAGTCCCCTAAAACGTGACAGCCTCACAGTGTTTCTGTCCATTTAGCTTTCAAACTAAGCTCAAAGGACAAGGAACACCAGAAAGAACAGGCAGCAGCTAGAACACCAGTTCACGGGAATGACCAGGGATGACCACAAGAAGACTGGCCCAAGAAAACAACAAGTGTAACAAAAACCCCAGGAAATCCAAGCAACCAGATCTAACAGGGTTAGCTCCAGGCTCCACAAGGGCAAGGCGACAGCTGAGTTCATGCATTTTCTGTGCTTACAGAAACGTACCTCTGTATAAGTGACTGGCAATGAAACGCCAGCTCTGCCCTGCAGCCAGTTCCTCCACCTCTGAGCTGCTGCCCGAGCAATGTCCTAACGCCCGCTGCCCACGGGTGCAACAAGACGCTCCTAGCTGGACGCCCCACAGCTGGGCAAAGTTTAGCCCTAACCGGCCATTCACCTGTTACCTGTGTTTCTTACTGCTGAACTTGTGCAGGTTTTCTTGGAAGTCACAAGACCTTCCGTGTTAACGTCACTGTCTTCCTGCTGCCAGGCTGTGCTAATTGCATGTGTCTTCCCTGTCAGGGCTGTTGAAACCACTTGGTCTTCTTTGCTGTATTCTGTTGGTAACTCTCCTACCAAAGTCCTCCCAAAAATCAGGTACTTGGAAGACTTTGGTGGTTCTTTCTTTTGGACTCATTCCTCAAACTTTGTCCATTAGCAGATCGTAACGGGGGGTAACAGCAGGAAGGAAGGGACTGCAAGAACGGAAGAGCGTTGCAGATAAGCTGGTTGTTCTGCCTAAACTGAAGGAGGTCCTGGCACTTTCTCTTACAGGATTCTGTTTTCACATTCACTACTATGTTCATGCAGAGTGTCTGTCTCTGCCTGATTGACCTGAAAATTTCAGGGGAAAAGTTCAGCCATATCCAAAGTCAATGAGAAAACTGGTCCAAAAACCTGGAACGGCTTCAGGAGAGACTTTGCATTTCTGAGTAGGGAACTAGAAACTTGTGAAGGCGATTACTCAAGCGGTCAAGCTTCTCTTGCTATTCTGGAAAAGGACAGAAGTGATGAGGCCACCACCCAAATTATGGTCCTCAAAATTATGTTCCTTGATTGAACAAGAATCCCAGGAGAGAGACCTCTAGAAAGGAGCTTCAGAAGGGACAGGCGAGCTGGCACTGAAATGAGGGTTCAGAAGTGTGAACTGGCTGTGAGCCAGGCTGAACACAGCCCAGAAAAGCCCAGGCAGAATCCCCAGGGTGCAGTGGGGCAACCCAGGCTGCCACTTGCACACCTCGGATTCTCAGCCACAACGTCCCTGGGGTAAGGAGGGGAAGACCCTGCTGTGGCAACCACTTATTCCGTTACATCCAGCAGCAGTGATCTGAGCAGTAAATCTACAGTTTCTGGCCCTGCTGGTGAGGACAACTCCTGCTGTGGTTAAGACAGTTGAGCGGCGAGCACTTTCAATTCTATCTCTGTTTCTGCCGCAGACTTCTTTGAGAGCTCACTGAAACCAGAGCTCACACCCAGGCACTAAACGTAAGTTCCTCTACTCTGACGAGACAAACCCGTGCCCCAGGGATGGGGAATTCAGGGGTTCCCTCACTCTGCGGCCCCAGCCAGAGTCAATCCGAGTTGGCCTCCAAAAATAAAACGTCATCCATTCTCTGGATGCTCTGAAAGATCGGGGTTGGCGTCTCCAAAGAGTCCCCTTGGGTTTTTGCAATGAACGTCCTGAACTCTAGCTCGAGCACTGACGTATAAGTAATGACAATTTTCAAATGGCACGTTTGTGCGGTGTAAGGACAAATCGTTTCCATAAACCACTTTGGGTGCTCTAGACTCCAAGCACAGGTTGAGTCTTCACTCTCTAACCAAAAGCTCTTCTTTCTGATGAAAGGAAATCGTTATTTTCACGTTAAGATTGAAAACAATTACGTCAGGTAACAGGGGCACTGAGGCAGTGTCCACTGAAGGTCTGCTATGGCTTTGTCTCATATCTCTGCTGAAGCAGGAGGCAGAGAGAGCTCTGGTTTCCCAGGAAGAGGTGCACAGCGCTAAATCCCAGAGCAGTTGCAAGTGACACAGGTGTTGCCAGCGCTCCATTCATTTCACCAAGATTACCGTCGGTTACTTCAAAGCAATCCTTGCGTGTCAAATGCGATGGACCAAAATCAGACGTCCCTGGGATACTACAGCTGATTTTAAAGTAAAATTTAACTTGTATTCATAAACCCTTTCCCTTCCCTCAACTGCAGGAACCAGATGTCTAGTTTTCACTTCCACACTACAACTGTGTAGAGAAGCACCTACAAAATGCAGCAGCGCTCACTTCAAAGCACGAGAGTCACATTCCTTATTCCCACTTTAATGTGCCTCATATGCTGGAGCATACAGCTAAGCTGAATTAATCTTCTAAAATAAAAAGAAGTCATAACCCTGTGAGCAGACAACAAAGTTGGGCTCCTCCAAAGTTTGTAAGACTAGCCCTTGTATTAGAACTGACTCATCCTCAGTTGCTGGAGAAAACAGATGTGGTTCAAAGAAGTCTTTCAAAGTGGCAGAGGCACTGGCACCCGGCCAGGCCAGCCTCCAGCCAGCATCAATCAGCCACCGGGTCTCATCATCCCAATTTCTTCTGCTCTAAGCGGTGCTCTGAGTGCGACTTGCTAGGCTGGCCGCCCATGGGGAAAACCACAGTGGGCAGCTCCTCAGCCTCTCTGCTCCGACCCAGCCACCTCTCCCTGCTCCTGGCAGTGTGAAATCTGTGTGTTGAGTGAGGGGGTGACACCTGCAAAACATGGGGGGACAGGGGGTCAGCAGTTGGTTTCATGGAATTTCAGAAGCTTAAGACTGACTTAACAGTATTCCTTACACCTGGTCGGGTTTAAATTAAAAAAAAAAAAGAAAAAAAGATTTATAGCATTAATATGTTCAAGTATTGGGCTGCCCTTGAAAATCTGGGAAAAGGCTGCTGACGGATAGTGCGTTGGGTTTAACCCCTGAGATCCAGCTTTTAATGCAGCTTTGCTCCAGAGAGCCATGGCCTCCCAGTGACTTTGCTGCTGGCCAGCAGTATGTGCTCCGCGTAGCGTCTGCTGGGGTCAAGTGAGAGCGTCAGGGAGCGGTATGCTGCTTCGTGTGGAGGATACATACGTGCATATGTGAACAAGGCACCCCTGGACCAGCCTTTGCATGCATTCGCCACCATTCTATGCTGTCTGAAGAAATCTAATTCCTTCTCAGCGGAATGTCTCTGCCTCCCCGTTCAGAGGACCAATGAGTCTTAATTAAAACACACATCACAGAATCACAGAACATTATGGATTGGACGAGACCTCGAAAGACCATCCAGTCCAATCTCCCTGCCACAGCAGCATCACCTAGACCAAGCCGAACAGGAACACATCCAGGTGGGTTTTAAACATCTCCTGTGATGGAGACTCCACAACCCCCCTGGGCAGCCTGTTCCAGTGCTCTGTCACTCTCACTGGAAGAAGTTCCTTCTGATATTTATGTGGAACCTCCTGTGTTCCAGCTCACACCCATTGCCCCTTGTCCTATCACCAGATGACACTGAGCAGAGCCGCTCCAAGGTAGCTGCTCAGGTATAGCACAAGATGCTCTGATTAATCAAACACTGCCATCTCCTCGCAGTCAAACGGAAGGGAGCCAGGCAATGGAGCAGCTGGTTGCTAGCTGTTGGAACTGGTTTTTAACTGCACTTTCTATTTGTCATCCACCTTCTTTACTTCCTGTTGTATAACTCACTGGGGGAATCACATGATGCTGGGGGAAAGGGCTTTTCTCTGAACTACTACACCCCTACAAGTATTTGCTGTATGCTGTTCTCATTAAGAAAACACATTGAATAGGGATCCCGAGTGAAACTTGGCTTAAGGAAAGTCACTGCAAATTCTCCCCTTAGATTTCAGAGAGGTCAGGTTTTTGTACGTTACCATTTCTTGATTTAAAACTCAAATAACAACAACATAAAACGCCCCACTAGACTACAATACGTGATCACTCAGTTTCTTCTGTCTGTTAATACTAATAAACCTATTCCACAGCTCGGCGGTGACTGCTTTCTGCCAAAACTTACACAGAGTGAAGATGCTCCCAGGATTTTGCAAGAGGAGTATCTGGTACAAGCCCAGGGAGACATTCTGAAGGCTTTGTTCAGCTCTTTCGTGGTCCTTTGGCAAGACTGACACTGCTAAACATTTGATGGAAGCAGTCGAAGGTGGAGGCTTCACTCTTTTTTAATAAAGTTAATGTGCTTCCTCCTTACTGCTAGTGCTCCCGCTACAAGTGTCAGAGCAAAGATGCCAGCGCGTGAAGTGACGTAGTGTGAAGGAACATGTTTCTCCCGCTGTAACGCGGTGGTTGTCAATAATTCAGATCGCTGCAGGCCAAACTTAACGAACGAGCAGTGCCTGAAAAATTAAGTCTTCTGTTCCCAGTGTTAGTCATGTTCTCTGATTTGTCCTCTACTAGTGCGACAGAGCAGCACCATGTAGGAAGCAGGGCAGGTGTTTGTCACTACCTCCATCGGAGCGACGCTAAAGGAAACCTAACAGCGAAAACATTGCTGTTCATTGCTTGGGTTTGTGCAGCATTCTAAGCCCGCACTCTCCATTCAGTTTGCAAGTCCTGCCTGTTCCGAGGAACCTCTCAGATGAATTCGGTCTAGTAGAAAACAACCTTATCTTCAGCAAGAGTCGTGTGAACTATTTCACCAGTCACACTGTGTTCATGGCAGTGTTAACTGGGCTTTGAAATCGATGCTATTACAGCAAATTAGAACATGGGAAGCAAAGACTCAGCTGGGCAAAGCTCTTTGTTTTTGGATTCATTTTCTTCTTCCTACAGACGTCTGTTTCAGGGTGGACTCGGTACACCCACTCCTCCAAAACAAGCTCCCCGTCACACAGCTGTGTTCACTAGAGCCATCAAAGGAGTCAATAGATTATTAGTAGCAGTTAAAGGTGATTACGTGCAATGCCCTGTCCAAGAAAGAAATTCCAGAAGGAATCTGAATCCCCACTGGATGCATCTCGTATAAATACCTTGAAGAACTGCAGCTTTGCCTTGTTCTGCAAGACCCAGCAGACCTCTACTTTCCTAGGGAGACTTCTGCTAAAACACAGAGAACCCGCTGCTCTGTGCTTTGGACTAAGGCTGTGCTGCGCATACAAAAGACTTATGTTAAGGCCAGCTCCTAAATATCCAAGGAGTGCTCTGTATTTCCAGGACTACATGAGTTAAGAGCGTAGAAAGAAAATTCAGGCTTAACCCCTTCCAGGACGGTGGTTTTCCCCACGCTTTACAAATTCTGCACGTCTGCACCACCATGGACAGGCAGTTCACAGGACACTGTGCTTGGGAAGAGCTGCATTCCTGCACAGCTCTTGCAGAACCCATGACAGTAGTCATTCATCATGTGCATTCATCGCCTTAGTCAAAGACCTTCTTGGGAGCACATTTTGTGATCTACGTGGTGCTATATTTTGGTGCAGAGCTGAATCTTAGCGCAGAGTACTCCTCGAGCAGGGATTTTTCTTGGGACTGAGTTTGCTTCAGGACAGGGCTCAACATGGAAGTTAAGAAACACAAATGCAGTTATTGTGAAACCCGGGTGCTTCATCCCGCTTTCTCACTGTGCACACGTCTCTAGAGCGCTGTGGTAGCCGCTCACACCAACCCACCACGTTCACTGCCTCCGGCTCAAAACAAAAGTCTCACTTCCAAAAGAAACAGGACTAAACAGCCAAAATCACTGTGGAATATGCTCCTGTGTAAAACATACTTCGTATGTTTCTATGAATCATTGGATGTATTTCTTTTTAAAGCACAGAAATCCATTCCCTACAGAGGTTCTACTCCTAAGGCTGTTCTATAGTAAGAGTTTGACTTATAATAAAGGAAAACGCATATCTGTTCTCATGCACTCATAGGATCATCAGGGATCAGAAGGGACCTCAAAAGATCATCCAGTCCAATCCCCCTGCCACAGCAGCATCACCTAGACCAAGTCGCACAGGAACATGTGCAGGTGGGTTTTAAACATCTTCAGAGGAGACTCCGCAACTCCCCTGGGCAGCCTGTTCCAGTGCTCTGTCACCCTCATCGTGAAGAAGTTCCTTCTGATATTGATGTGGAACCTCCTCTGTTCCGGCTCACACCCATTGCCCCTTGTCCCATCACCAGATGACATGGAGAAGAGCCTGGCTCCATCCTCCTGGCACCCACCCCTCACATATTTATAGACATTAACTGGATCTTCCCCAGATGAAGCTTGTGAGCATAGCGTATTTAACTTCTTAGCCCACTTCTTAGGTATTTGTTTCTCCACTTGATGGTTACATGATTGAAATGTGAAAGTCCAGAAAACCTTCTGATTTTTCTCTCAAGATTCTTAACCTTAAATTGATGCTGGTTTGTAGCCTGGAAAACGTTCTATCCTTTTGCTGCTGCTAACGTGAAGGAGCTGCCACTGTGCTAAAATCAAAGGTGATCTCGTTTCAGGTCTGTGTAACGGCGACACGGATTGCTGAGGATCGGAGCTCTTTACTGCCTGCTGCAAAGTGGTAAGTAGTGAGTTGGTGAACTAGGTATTTTATTGCCACTGGGATAAAACACTGAGGCACAGCAAGGTGCTAACCATAAACAAATTTCTCCATTCCACGGGTTTCACTCTGTTCCCAGGCCAGTTCTGCCCTCAAACTTTTGTCATTAACTTTCCGTCTTCTGGGGGCTTTTGCCAATGAGCAGGTTTGTTAAATTACACACGAGGAGAACCAAGGTCAAAGAAGCTTTCTGGCTTTTCAGAGCATCCTGCAGATACACAATGTGAACAGTGATAAGCAATGCAAGTGATATTTATCCAGAGTTTCCCCTTTAAATAAAGGAAATGGGTCAAAGGATCTACCCTCTAGGGTATGCGCTGGGATTACACACCTGTGATTAATCTAACAAACTGCTGGAGATGTGATTGTTTCTTCATAGAGCTGCAGCTGAAACAACAGTGCTTTGGCAGTAAAATAAATGTAACCCCTTGCGGTGCCCCTAGACATACAAGATAATTACAACAAAGTACCCTCGTAGGAAGTTAGGACACTCCTGCTGCATCATTAAAATAAACGGACCTGCGATAACTGATGCAGCCTTGGAAGTGCCACGGAGGAGCAGGGTACTCAAGAGATGAAAGAGATCCCTCTCCTCCCAGAACATGCATGTGACTTCCATTAGCTTTAGTGGAAGCTGAGATTTCCAGTCCAAATCTAGCAACAATAAGAGACGGGTTTTACCCCTGTGAAGTCGACTGCAGTTTTGCCATGGAGTTCAGTGGGGCAAGACTTCTAAAGTGAAACTTCATTATCCCAAGGCTTTTCAAGGCCACTCTGTGCCTCAAGGTGGAGCCTGGCACAGAACGATTTAAGCTCTCTCCAGCCAAGCTAGCTGCAGGCAAAATAGCAGCAGACCCCCATTTGCCCGTACCCAGGACAGCCATTTGCCCGGGATGAGGCAGCCCTTGTGTTAACACAGTCACACCGTCACTAGGATTCCCACTGAAACCACACGGCGCAGCTCCACAGCACAGTGCTGGACCAGCAGCAGCCTGAGGACTACCATACTGGATGCACCCAGGAAGTAGAGGCATCCCCCAGGGTTTTTCCCAGCACTAAATACAACCAAAGCGCTGTAAAAGAAGCAGCAGTACTGTCGTTATGCAATTACCTCAATTCAAAGACATTAGCGTGTGTTAGCGTCAAATAAAGACAGAGCGGCTGTTTTCCCCGGCGAGGTCACGACTTGCACGACAAAGTAAGTGAAAGGCTTCCCAATGACTTAGTGTGTCCAGCACCAACCCCATTTTGATCCGTATAGGATATATACATAATATACCATAGACTGCTTAGCTTCACCAAGTCTCTTCGGGTAGTAATTGCCAGATTATCGCACGATGAAACGCATTGATGAACCAGAATGCAATTCTAGGCATTCAAGTCTTTATTTCAGCAAACTGTCCTGGACATACCTCGTTATAATGCTTTAGGTAGGGTTGGCAGGAGGCGGGAGTCATGCCATGTTTGTAATCATTTAGTGAGAAAGAGAGTTGATGCTGCTTTGCTTCTTCTTTTATCTGGGCTTGTAACCTCAACGGTATCACAGGATCACAGAACATCAGGGATTGGAAAGGACCTCCAAAGATCGTCCAGTCCAATCCCCCTGTCACAGCAGGATCACCTAGACCAAGTCGCACAGGAACACATCAAAGCGGGTTTTAAACGCCTCCAAAGAAGGAGACTCCACAACCCCCCTAAGCAGCCTGTTCCAGGGCTCTGTCACCCTCACTGGAAGAAGTTCCTTCTGATATTTATGTGGAACCTCCTATGGTCCAACTTGCACCCATTGCCCGTGTCCATTCATTTGACTCCTGCCTCTCCATCCATTTCAGCCGCGTGGTGTGCAGATAATGCCCTATATCTGAACGAAAGGTTTAACCTCCACAGGAGGCTATTGTTTTCCCCTCTGGAAACAGGAAAAGACAACGCGGTAGTATGCATGTGAAAGTTGTCTTCACCACTTCAGGAGTGAAAAACGTGAGTTTCACTTTTGCAGAAAGTCAAGAGGTGCAGGCATAAATTTTGCAAAGAGAAATGTTGATGTAGGAAAGTCTATCGTGTCACAGAATCCCCTTCCCAAACAACCAGGGCTGTGTGACGCTTCAACGTAACTTCTGGCACAGTAGGTTCATATAAAGGGGGCCCTGAGCCAGGCAAACGTGCCAGGTTGTCTCTCTTGTGCCAACGGAAAAAGGGTCTACTAGCCAGGTCACGAGGAAACAGGCTCCAGGTTCAGACTTACTCAGAAACACAGTGAGAGCACGTGGGGGCACTTTTTAGGGCAGAGGTAAGGATACCTTCCAGGAACATCCCTCCATTTCACCCTTGATGAGTGTCTACCTCTTGGCTAGGAACAGATTTGCTTCACCAGGATTTGAATAGAACGCTGTGAAGCAAAGGCAGATAAAGGAGCAGCTTTGTTCTTCAATGTTCTTCTGCTCCAGTATAACAACAATACACAGACTCTAAACACTCCCCTACCGCGGAACTGGCAAGAAACTGAGTTTGGAACTGGTCTGGGGGGCTGATAGCCGACGAAACTCTTACGACGAAGTTTTGCTTCTTTCCAATGCACGTCATGTGTGTGAACAAAATAAACACTCAGCACGTGGAAGTCTGAAAGGATGAAATAAGCCCAAGCAATGAAAAAGAAGAAAAGCCAACCCAAGACCTGAGGCACTTGAGAACCGTTGCTTCATATAAGATTTAAATAATGTGAATGGGAACATTTGTCCTTGATGGGGCCCAGTGCTGGACTGGAAACTATTAACCGCGCAGATAAGCTCGGGAAAAAGATAACTCTTGAGTTTTATGAAGGTGGAACTGTTTACACCTTCTTCTAAATAACTTTCACATCCCTTCTTGTCAAGGTTCTTGTTTTTGACAGTCACCCCCAGCACAGCCGGAGTGAGTGAACACACTGCTCCTAGGTCATCTCAGCAAGTTCTTCTGTTGAAACCCTAACCCTAACCTGAGGTAGCACCTTGCGTGCATCAAACAACTGTGCCCGAACAAACTTCGTAACAGAAGAAGTCTCATGCAACCTCGCTTCTTAAACTCAGCAAAATCTCTGCTTACAGTAATTACTTTCAGCCTTTTCTGACTTACTGACGTGCAAAACTCCATCCGTATGGGAGAGAATTCGTTTTACTCTGGCCACGTGAAGCAAAGCCTTCTTCGCCATTTCTGCCTAAGGACTTGCTGACCAGTCACTGGAGTGTGTGAAACAGCCTGTACACCTGGACAGGACCCTGCCAGCCGCGGTTTATGGCTGTACTTTCAGATAATACCTTGCAGATGTTTCCAGCTATAGGCTGCATTCTGTCCCTCCGAGTCTACACCACTCCTCAGAAGCGTTGCTGTGCGCCTGCGTAACTGAAGGGGCAGATCCCAAAGGTTATTGTTAGTTTCTGTGCAGTGCTCTGAGCCTTTAGCCCAGGCTGAGTCACAGCCAGAGCTGCCCTCCAGGAATTACTCCTTTCAGGGATGCCTGTTTGTTTCAATCAAAAAAGGAAGAGGGTTTTCTTTTTGGCCAGATCTTCACTTTTGGTTCTTCATATAAACCAGGCTCCTTGCTTTTAGCAAACATCCCACCCTTACGGTTGGGGCACGGCACCCAGGCCATGTTCTCACCAGCTCTGTCTGGAGAACCTCAGGTAACTTTTGCTCACTCCCCTACCCAAACACTAAGAGAAGTCTCTCCTTTGCACCTCTGTTCCTCAGCTGGGTTTTGACCAGTGCCACATTCACAACCGGGGCTGTTTTAGGTTTTCACTCAGGGGTCTCTTACACTGGTAAGGAGTGTTTGGGTCAACTTCATTGACCCCTGACTGAGACTGTTCATTTTGGTCAATACACCACTCCAGTAATTTCATTGCACATTAAAAAGTTCAACATAACATTTATGTTTAATTCATGCACGAAGCTTTAGGCACAGGCTAGAAACCTTCCAGCACACAATGTAGATTGCTTCATAAACCGCTGGGATCACCACCTTGTTCAAACCTCCAGCCAGAACAGAGTCACCAAAAACCAGAGCTAAGCCAAAGACGACAGGCTCAGACCGCAGTGCCTGCCCAGCCCAAGCAAATTCAGTTTTGCAGTGAGATTCTGTTACCAAAAATCTGGTTTCACTTGTAATATTTCACTCACCGGGATAACCGATTGAACACACACGGAAAGAGAAGGAGAAGGAAAGCCCCAGACCAAACCCTTGTTGTGCCAAGTTTTGTACAATCGCGCTCTGCTCCTCCAGTTAGAGAGTCTGACGGTTTCTTGAAGCGCATCAGATGTCCCATCAATGACAGCTCTCAACTTTCATGCGCAAATGGGTCAAGGCTAATTCCCTCTATTTGTAAAGATAAACAACAAGATAAACAACCAGGAAAAGGGAGGAAAAAAACCCCCAAAAGAGAGGAGCCTGCAGTTCTACTTTCCGTACTCACCAGCCAGTTCATCGAACACTGCAGACCCTGGCAAGCGGCACGGCAAACCTTTGCTGCGTCCGGGCTGTTCGGATACATCCTCTAGCTCACAGCTCCGCGCAGAGCAAGAGCTACAGAGGCAGGTGTGTCTTCCGCTCGATCCTTGCTAAATGAAAACACACATAGGAACACACACACAGATGCAGCTGACAGACAGAGAGAGAGAGAGAGGAGGAAGCTGAAACCCTGGGCTTGCCCCCTAAGACAGGCTCATAACAGAGGGATGGTGTTGCATTTCTACTTGCCGGCTGCTCCAGGATGAGCTCAAGAGTAAGACTGCTGCAGGACGTGATGGGGAGGTCTTTTGAGGCTTGGTGTGGAAAGGCGCACTGGAAGCTTGCAGGGTAGTAACACTGCTACTCGAATGCGATAAGATTATCCCTCTGACATGCTCAGCGTTGCCTGCTAACCGCCCTTCACCAAGAGATTGCCCAGGCAGGACTGTGCTTGCCCCATTACGCTCCATCCTGCTTGGGAATGACACCGGCATGTAAGGTTGCCCCAGGCACACATTCTCCATAGCTGGGGCTGACATCCACCCTTCTTCGCTGTCAGAATTGTGGTTTCTAACCACACACATGAGCTATCAGGGGCTGGAGATGTTCTCCACATGTGGGATTTGCAGTAAGGATTACCGAGAGGATAGCCTGCAGCGTTTCTGCAGAGCATCTGCACACAGTGGCCTTGTCCTATAAACCGTGTTTGGTAGGGGGTTTCCACTTCAGAATAAGACACAAGTTCTACCCTGAGACTCTTCTTTCCCACTCCCTTATCAAAGAGCTCGTATTCCCTTACAAATCTAGTTTCAACCCGGCTATAGCCGTCCCCCCCCACCAGACGAACCATTCGAGCTGACATTCACCAAACTAAGACAGCACAACACGGGTCCCCACTAAGGGAAATGTCAGCCTAAGCAGGTAACAGGTGGCAGTTACAAAGAACTGAGAACCGAGCCCTTCAGTGGACACTAACAGGAGACCTCGGTACGAGGTCGCGCTAACGCGTCTGCTTGTGAGACTTAACTTTTCTGTGTGGCACACTCCTGTTTCAAAGGGGACGTGTGAATAGCTGCCAAACAACTGTGTGCTTTGATGACTTGTGGTTTTCATCACCCATTCCAGGAGCTCTGAGGTAGGCCAGGCTACATCTTCATACAGCATGAAGATAACTACAGAGCCTTCTACCGTAAATCATTCACAAAGGAAAGGAAGGTCTTAAAGAGAGTCTATAAACCACTGGAGCTCATTCAGGTTATTTAAGTGTATATAAATGTTTACATTGGCCTTCAGTATTTCGTTGTTTAAGCATCATTGGCGATGTAAAAACACAATAATGGGAAGAATTCAAGAGAACACCTTCCAAGGAAGCACTGCCAAGCGCATGGTCTGGCTGCTGGGGATGGGGTAAGTACAGTCCCCAGCAGTCCCCAGCAGATAAAGCATGCATGCACAAGGTAGCCCCACCATGGGCATGATGTGAAGCTATGATTTCAGCCATTCCCTCTTACTTGCCTTGGAAATACCAGAAAAGTCACTTTCTGTGTTTTTAATATGAGGCATCATTTTGTTTATGCTGGGCCTAGGGCAGGTTGATAGATCTCAGCATCCTCATGGAAGGACAAGCATGGGTCTGTGCGGGACAATAACGTGGGGTACCACAGACACCTCAAACTCTACGTGCGAGGACCGTTCATCTGTTTATAGCAAGAGTGTCCCCAAAAAGTATTGAAGACCCTACCGTGCACACAGCGAAGAACTGGGAAGGGAGCTGCAAAAGCCATGAAACATATTTTTATTTAAAAAAAAAAAATAGAGGACTTTGTTTAGCATTTCTAAATTGTGGCTCGTTGCCCACCAAACAAAATGTTAACAAGATAAACTTGTAATTTAAATTACTAGTACTTCAGGGTACTTAGACATGTATACCCTTTTAATCTAGCCTGGTGATTGAAAATGCCTTTGGGCTCATGCCTAGAATAATGTTTTGCAGTATGGAGGCCAATAAAGAGTCTTTTGCTAAGAACTTGGATCAGATACACTGTTAGTGTTCCCACCTCTTAATCAATTAAAAATCTATCTCATAACAGCATATGCCTTGTAAGAAAGAAAACACAGCAGTTATTCTCCTCTCGGAGAGCACGTGCAACTGCTCCTGAGTTCAATGGGACGCACATGTGTGCAGCAAATGAAATACATCTTCCAGAACATGAAGGGTTCGTGTGTGTCTGTAAATTATCACGTGGTTCGTGCAGGTTGGCCTTTCACCACACTAGACTCAATGCACCCAGGTTTGCCCAGTCTTGGAAGCTGAACAGTCCCAGGCCTGGCTAGCGTTTCAATGCAGAGACCATGTGGGAATTCAGTGTGCCATGGGCACAAGCCAAGGTGTCACAAGGTGGTGAATGTTAGGCCATAGAAAATGAACAAGTGGAGAGATTTAATTCACCTCCCTCAACACTGCTGAACCAATGAATAGGAATTTCTCCATTGCTCTCCTGCCTCACCCTGCCTTCCCCTACTAAGGAAACGCTCAGATTCATTTTGATGGAAAGGATGCTGGAAGCATCCAAAGAGGAGGATGCAAAGCAAAAACACCCTGCAAATCTAACACAGGGAGGAGAATCTCAGTAACGTAAGTGGAGTTTGAACCCTCGCAGTCAAGTGGATGAAATCTGCAGAAATCCACATCTTCTTTCTTCAGTCTGGGTCTAACGCGAGTTATTTCCTTAACAGGGTGAACACAGAGCCCCGTGGCTGCACTCGTCAAACCTGCAGTACTCACGTGCACCGTGACCGGCACCAAGGCACTGGGAAAGTTACTTCTCATCTCCAAACACACAAACGTGTGGGTTTGACCTCAAAGCCCCGTCACGAAAGGCAGACATTTTAATTAATTTAATTTAGCGCTATGTGATGCGACTAATCGCGAGATCTAGCTAACGCCTGAGGCTGCTGCACGGAGCGCTGCGGCAACCTGTGCCACGGTATAAACTTCAGCAGGAAGGCAGGAGGAGGGAACGCCGCTCCTTTGGAAGGCCATTTCTCTGCGGGTTGTCTACAAGAAACAAGACACCCTCAAAGCATCAGGAGCCTTGGCAATAGCCAAGACATGGTCTTGGGAAATCGGATCTTGTGAACACACCTTGACTTCTTTTTGCTTTTGTCTCTCTTCATTCCTCGGAAGAACTGCAGAATACTTAAGCCAAAAGCTGCCATCTAAGTGCAGTTAGAGGGTGGTTATTGGTGCTTACACAGAAAACATTTGATAGCTTGATGATTCCTTGAGCTTATTCACGTACACTTGAGCAACTTTCATGACATAATTTGTAAAGGGAAAGGGAAATTTTTTAGTGTCCTGGGCGTAAGTACAATGCAAAAAGGAAAGAGGAGGACTTACGAGAAGTAGGTGTTTTGTAAAGAAAACAAGCCATTGATGGCAAATTACTAGCCATCACCATACTAATTATTCATTCCTGGGCTGCCAGAATCTACAAAAATGTTCCAGTATACATTTACCCAGAACTGGAAGAGGGAAGAGCTACTGAGATGGCAGCCCCCCTAGAAACAAGGCTCCTGGTCCTCCCAACACTACAACATAACTGCTCATTTATAGCTATGCAAAAGAAGATGTGAATTACTAAGCCAAAGCAGCAGCATTTGACCACAATTTGCGATGGTGCAAAATGTCTGGGCTGCATTCTAGGCAACAGAGAACCACAGGAACTATGATCCATTATCTGAAACTACACTATCTGCAGATGCAGGCAGGTACAAGAAAACCCCTCACTGCAACAGCAATGGGCTTGCTGTCATTAATCACCCAAGGAGGCTGTTGAAGACAGACTCTGGGATGGATTTCAGCAGCAGCCTGTGACTTTATTAGCTTCACACACCCAAGGATTTAAGTGGATCCAGTGGAGTTACAGGACTCCCACCATAAAATTCATGGCCAGCTATCCTCAGCCTACCTAAAGAAACCAGTTTCAGACACCTGACATCTTCTCACCCTAAAGAAAAAGAGAGGCAAACAGAGAGCGGTGCTCCACTGCAGAGTCTCTGAGTCTCCTTTTTCAGCAGTCTACCAGCCAAAGCTCAACACTTCACTTCTGGGAGATCACACTTCAACATCCTATCCATGCCAGATACCAGTCTCAAGTCTCAAAGTAAGATGACACTGAATATTACCAGGGTATAAAACGTGCTCAGCAGGTACGTCCATGCCCTGTGCCAGATCTATTGCCACAATGACACGTGCACGGAAAAACCACGCAAGACATGAAAATACCTGTCCTTCCTCAGCTTTATCCTAATAGGGAAAATACTTTATTCCGACAATAAAGAGCCTATTAAAATCTGCAGACTTCTGAAAATGCAGCTGCTGGATTAAAATACAAATGGAAAGTGAAGATACAGTTCAAATTAATTAGAGTTCCTGATTAAAGCTCACACTATGTCACATACCCTCAGGCAGCACCTACGGCCTCTAAAAATTGTCCTTCTAATGATGGGAAACCTTCTTATTTCTATCCAACATCTATTTATGGGCAGTGTGTACCCCGCTTGATCCAACAGTGCCTGTTAGCTTAAGTAGCTCTTCTTCCTTCCTGGCATTTGCCTCCAACCCCTTCACAGATGTTCACCATGTTGAGGAAGGAGGGAGAACAAGGTCCTACCATCTCCCAACCCAGCCAGTGAGAGAAAAGGCCAACAGAAAAAGGAGGGGAAACCCTTGCAATGGCCTGACCTGAGCTCGCTGCCCTTCCTGCTTCCTCTGCAAGCTGTTCACCACCCAGCAGCTAACCAAGGCTCTGATTTGTCTTTGCTTCACTGGCCACAAGCATGAGATGACCTGCTGATTAGGCATGACACAAAGAAGCAATCCCCCTGCAGGAATTAACAGCATTTGACAGTAAATAAATCCTGTAGAATAGGCTTGAAGTGATGGTTAAGACAAAGAGTTCTGGAAAGCTGAAGTAAAGTTGGTAAAGGGAAGAATAATGTCTTGGGACCCTTGAGCTGTGAGGAGAATATTGGAAAGATTTTGTGACTTGGGTAGCGACAAACCTTCCTTTTAGCTGCTGTTGATCAGCAGATTAAGCACTTGTGTTCCAGGCTGGTGATGCAACCTGAAGCAGTTCTAGGTCTTAAAGCAATCTCACTTCCAATGTGCCCAGGAAGGTCAGCAGTGGGTGGAGTGGCACAGCCAGCCACTAGAGCAAAGGCTCTGTTTCGTCTCCCCCAGAAAAGACAATAAACTTTTAATCACAAGGAGGAAGAGGAGTGACCCAAATAGGGAAAAAAAAGGGAATGTTAAGAATATTTTAAATAGTTTTGGACCACTGGCCAAACACTGTGTCTGAGGGCACAAATGCTGCCAGCATCCCCTCTTCAGAGCCAGAAGACCTGAAGCTGAAGGGCTGGAAACACAAAACAGGGCTATCAACTCACTGAAAGTTTGTCTTGGCATTTGTTTTTACAGATTTACAGATGCAACAAACGTTCTGTTTAAAATATCCACCCAGCTGCTTTTTATCAGCTTCAGACAATTTAGCACCCACCAGAGTCTCCCAAGATAGCCGGTGATAAACTGGGGCTGGCCCCTGCCAGATAGTCAAGAATGGCTGATAGGCAGCAGCAAGCAGTACCTCTGGGTTGTAGAGGAGACAGAGAAGGGCCAGGAGGAGAGGACTAGACCCACACCCTCCAGGGCAGGAGGACACCCCATGGAGGAGAGCCCAACAGGCAAAGGTATCTACATTGCCCCAAAGGAGATGGGCAAGAGCATAGGGTAGTGCACGTAGGCATCTGCCCTCTGGGAAGGAGGAGCCCAGCTCAGCAGAGCAAGGATCCTGCTGCAACGAGAGGCTACTGGAAAGGGACAGAGCTGACCAGACCGGTCAGGAGAAGAGCCCAGATGTGAGCGTGCTGCTGCTGCTGCCACCCAGCAGAGAGGAGCAGGGAGCAGCACAGCTGCTGCCAGGGCCTCATCCCTGTGCTTTCCCTCAGCAAGAGGACCCAGCCTTGTCTTCCTGTGCCTTGGCGTAAGGAGAGCAGGCAGTAAATCCATGCCCATTTTGTGAGAACCTAGCGTTTTAATGTCCTTGGCAGCTGCCTGATATCCAAAGCCACGGGTCCTGGTCCAGGTTACTGCTGGAGATTCAGACGTGTGAAAACAGAATCACACTTTCTTTGGGGGCACTGGCTGCTAATCCTCTGCCAGGGGAGGGCCCCTCCGTCAAACCTTTATGCACCTGGAGAAATAGTGCCTAGTGGAGCGATTATCCCGTTAGACAGAACAAGAGGCCAGAAGCTCTGACCTACAGTGGATAGAAGATACCTTTTCCCCACTGGGTCCCAGGCCAGGTGATGCCCACAGTCGGCACTAGGCAGGTAACAGCAGTACGTGTGAGTTATCCAGAAGGAAACCATATACAAGAGAATAAAGCTGGTGCAAAGAGCTGCGCCTTTTGTCTTGAGGACATCAGTAGCTAGCAAGCTACTACTATAGTAACAGCTCTCAGACCTGACATGATTCCTGTTCTTGAACAAGCCAACATGCTGGGAAGAAAGCAAGTGTGGGCTGCAGAAATTAAAATATAGGCTACTGCTGAGCAACTGCTGCAAGCCACAGCTCTTTCTGAACCTGGCAAGATCCGTGTTCTTCTGCAAGAACAACATCAGCATTCAGCAGAAATACATTACAGGCTGAAGCAAGTGGTGAGCTGGACACGGGGGGCGTCATTGAGGCTGAGCAGGAAGTGCACTAACGAAAAATCAGACAGAGGAGACAACATCTCAGAGCCTCGGACAATAACAGAGGTGAAAAGGAGTGAGGGAACCTGGCCTGTCCAAGCTAGGACAGCTTAATTTAACGGAGGCCTTGGCGGAAGGCAGTGAAAGTAAGACGTTAGCACAGCTTCAGCGGTGCTGCACGAGTGCATCGTCCAGGAATAAGGGGGAGCTCATGAAGATACCATCAAGTGCAACATCAGGTTGCACTTCAGTTAAGCAGCATTCCTTGCAGGCGGTTCCCAGCTCCAATTCCCTGAATATCGGGTAGTCATGAAGCTAAGTGATATTCTGGACGTTCGTCTGAGTGGAGAAAGTGCCTAACCCTGGAGACCCCCACCTGCACATCATCAGAAGCCCAAAAGATCTGTAGAAACATGCACTGGCCACGCAAGACGTAAGGCACAGGCGGGTCAAACCCCTGGGTAAAATGAGTGAGACATTTCAGAAATTGTAATTTGGGCAATCTCAGGTAATGATGGGAGCAAAGGAGTAAGAAAACAAACTGCTTTGGATTGCTTCAGTCCTTCAGAGCGCTCTCCGAATCTGGAACAAATCAGGCACAATTTAGAAGTACCGAAAGATCGACAGAGGTTTCTTTAATTAAACAATTCAAGACATTTAAGCTGGGTTCAAAATGCTGTTTCTGAGAACTGAAGAAGCCTTCACGGATTTCACAGGACGCAGTAAGAGCTGCAGCAATTTTAAAGCTTTCAATGGCTTAACCATCAAGAAACAAATACCAGCCTGTAAGGAGTTCCCTTCTGAGCACACGGTCGTCGAGGACCGGCTGAGGGTTTGAGACCACCACCGGAAAGCACACAAAGCAAAACCATGCTGGTGAAACCATAGGAGACACCACATCTACAAAAGCATTGAGCACATTACCAGAGCCCAGAAGAGCATCACCGTGTCACTGAAGACAGCAATTATCTAGACAAAGGAAGAAGGAAAGCTGATGAGTAAAACAAAGGAGGGGTTTCTGAGCCATGTTTTGTCCAGGTTTTCAGATCCGCCCCTCAATCTGCAGGAGTTTGCACCACCCCAAAATCTCCTGGTGAGAGTCAGAACTGATGAGGCTGGTAGGTGCTCTTTGATGAGTTTCCCACAGATTAACTGAGGGTTGCCACAGAACTGGAGAGGTTGATTGTTGTGGAAGTCCTCAAATCCTCTCATTTACATTTGCTCAATAAGGAATTCAGCGCGCAGAGGCTCACAACAGCCCGTAGCAACTCCTTATCGAGCAGAGCCTAGCGATACATCCATGGAGATGAATTCACAAACCAGCCAAATAAACACCGGCAGCTGAACAGAAAGCAAAAGGAAAACGCGAGCGCTGTTTGCCGGCCACAAGCTCGCACAGGTTCCCTCCAGCCTCCCCGCGCTGGACAAGACCAACTCGAGGATGCTGGTTTACTTCTTAGGCACAGACACGTTTATCAAAGGAGACCCCAGTTCAAATAGAGCGTCAATGAGCAATTGTCTGGAGTTCATACAGAGTCATTTCAAGGACTGAAAAATGCCAGCTGGAAGGCACCGCTGTCTGGTTGTGTATGACACACAACACGAAACGTGTAACAGCAGAGCTGCTGAAGCACGAAAAAGAGCTGGAGACCGTTACAGACACGTTGATGAAATCCCTAACGCTGTGGTTCACCACACAGTACCACATCTGGGGTGATACAGAGGGGGAACCTGATGCACGTGTGCCAAAAGCTTAGGACAGCCGTGTGATCACGTTATATAGAGCACCGTCAACAAGAAAGCACGTTGCAAGGTGGTTTGTGGAAGGAGTCATCACTTACTGGCTTCATGCTCACACTTCTCATCTAGGAACAACACCACTACGCTAGGAAGATACCTTCAGCTAACAGCAGTTAATCAGCTAAGGCTCAGCTGTCTGTCTCCCAGTGGAACTATTTCTAACCCCACAAAGCCCAGTGTGGTTTTCAAACACTTAGTCTCACATCTCTAGAAGTGTCTGAGAGGAAAGAGACTTGTTTCCGTGGCTCCAGGGCAACACAGTGCTGGGAGGTGGAAGAGAGCTTGAGATGGGGATGAAAGTGCCAGGACAGTGATGAGCAGAAAGGGCAGGTACAGGCGCCCACCCTGCAGGGAGGGCAGGTGGTCTCAGCTAAAGGAGAAATTTGGGAGGCAAAAGTCCCAGGCACACATTGCTCCAGAGGGAGTTTTTCTAACTGGGGCATGAAACAGTCCGCGCCTGCTGACCCTAAAAGCTGATGTGCAAAAGCTTGTAGGATACTAACCAAAGGTATGCAGGTTCAATGAAGGACTGGGAAAATCAAAACTAAAACCAAAAATTATGACAGCAACTCTTCTAGACAAGTGTTAGAGGGAATTTTATAAGATTTCAGAAGCATCTTGTTTCTCCTGACAGGACAGGATTCCTGGCACCCCAGGAGCAGCCTTTACATGCTCTGATTGCCCAGAGGCAGTAGGTGTGTCAGAGGGGTTGGGTCCCAGGGGCTGGGGGTGAACCATGAGCCGCTCCCCCAGCAGAGCAGCATCCTCGCCCTGCAGAGCAGCTGGGCAAGCAGGCTGGCATCAAGGACAGCAGGGCAGGCTGCTTGCACCCCGTCCTTCACAAACGCAACGTAACTCCTGCAGCGGCATTTACATTTGCTGAAACTTGGGGGCTTGGGGGTGGGCAGAAAATACACTCAGATTTCTTACCAAGAGCAGGAATCTAGAACCCTGTCTCTTAGGGCACTCAGCTGATCCCCAGGTTTGTGTTAACTGACGAAGGTTTTGTCTGTTACGTTCCCGAGAGCTCGCTGCTTTTTATGCACAGTGGTAAGGAAGTGCACTTTGGAAGTGCTAAAAGACACGTCTCAGATTTGAGTCGGTGTAAAAGCTGGGACTTCATCACTGCTGGTTTTGCGCCCCTGCTCAGACTTACTTGATTTTCGAAGAGAGGACCACTTGTATCCAACACAATAGGAGCTATGTTTAATTGACGCTGCTATGTTTAATAGCTGCTTGGCTATGTTTAATTGATGTATTTGCAGGCAGTAGTGGAGCAGGAGTAAACAGAATGCCGATTTTTATTTTCAGGTAAAACCTGCCAAGGTTGTGCAAGAAGATGCTCTGGGAAGTCGTTTGTCTCTGTAACCTCGTTTGTGCAAGCTTCAGCCAAGGACGTTTGTCATTCTGCTTTCCACCTCCTCCAGGAAACAGGCGGGGGAAAGCAGAGCAGTAAGGGCGGAGCACGCCGTCGGTTAGGCAGGAAGAGGCATCCTTCCTTCCTTCCTTCCTTCCTTCCTTCCTTCCTCTTTGGGGCAGCAGTAACTGCTCTAGTTTAGCCAGCGCTGTTTGCTTTGATGGATACTGCTCTCCTTGCTACAACACTAAGATAACGACTGAGAGCCGTCAAAAATTACAAGACAGCAACCAACCAAAGACAAGAAAGAGAGAGGCCGGCTCTGACAGATTAAATTCACTCACAGATGTCTCCTCTCCGTTAGGGTCACAGGACATTTGGTTTCAATGGCGTCAGAAGCGGGTTTTAAAAATGAGTTTTTCCCGTGTGCGACGTGCACAGCCGTCAGGTTATCACTACTAAATCATCTTTTAATAATTTCTTCTAATCACAAGAAAATAAATGTCCTTAAGGAGAAAGCTGTTAAAAACAGTTTGAGCACTCAGTTAACGGCTGCACTGAAAGAGGACAAGGAGGGAAGATGGCACAAGAGACGTCACTCCAGCATTTCCTAGCTCCTGAACAATTAACTGCACAACCTCCACTTATTTTTTAGCGTAATTTCCTAACTGAAATCCCCTTCGTGGAAAGGATGGGCAGTACCTGCCAGTCCCAGTCGTTAAAATGACTCAGGTCCATGGATTCATTTGGGGTCAAATTAAGGACTCTTACAGCATAGGTCCGCATGAAAATCAAAGTTGACCAAAATTACCAGATTCTGAACTCAGAAGGCACAGAAATTGCTGAAGTTATTAGATGCCCAACTCAGAGAGTAGAGGTCAGACCACTACTCAGGACTGCAGGCTCCAGCTGCCCCTCACCCACTTTGCTCCTTGGCTCCCTAGGTCTCTGGAGAACCTTCTCAGTTTCTCTGGCCACCTTCTCAGTTAATTTCTCAGCATGTTTCTCAACACACTCGGCTTCATGGATGGCGAGGAGTTTGGTGGCGGTGGTTCCTCTTCACTTCCTCGGCTTTGCAGATTTTCTGTGTCCCCAGTACTCCCTTTGTCAGTCTCTGGTCCCAGTTGCAGTCTGGGGAGGGCTGGTGGTCACTCTGTGCCTTACAAATCCTTCCTTTTATCCCTGCTGACAGGAGTGTTTTTCTT
>JAOXOE010041411.1:0-39595 GCA_028565055.1 Phoeniculus purpureus | reverse complement strand
CTTGGACCAAGATGCATAAGGCCATCCACAGGTCTTTTGAGAAGGAGAGAACATCAGAGTCAGCAGAATTAGCCAAGTATTTGCATCAAGCCAAGGCTTGCATCAATTGAGATCGCGGACTCTCTATTATGGGAGGTCTGCCGGCCTCAGGCTGCAGGAGTGCCTGAACTACAACAGAGCAGAGGCAAAGCAGAGAGATATTGCTGAGGACGCTTTTCCCTCTGTGGGGCAACAGGTTTTCAGGCAGCCAGTTCCTCCAGCAGGTCCTCCTTCTACCACGAGAGTACCACAGCTACTGTATGTGTGCAGACAGCTGTGTGGCAGGAAAGGTGAAAAAAAGACCCTCCACCACACAAAAGACCCAGGCTTTGCACTCTATGTTCTGCTAAGGGCAGTAAACACCAGTGGGGACTGGACTGGACTCAGGACGTTTTCTGACGGCCTAGATCCCTGCATGTGCCTTCCTTTAGGCCTAGATCATCTCCAGTATTTGGCGGTGTGCCCAGAGCCTCTCTTCTGACTTTTTGTGAGGCCACAGCCTTCCCTGTACATGTTGGTGTGGACAGAGCCTTCCTGATGCCATTTGGAGTGATCCTGCACCTGTCATGTGTCTTTTGCTGTGGCCTAGAGCCTCTCAGGTGCCTTTACATGCCTGGAGCATGTCTTGGGCAGCCTACTTTCACAGCAGTTGGCACTGCAGACTGGACTGGACTCAGGAAGGAATGGTAGCTATCTGAGACTGATATCCTGCCACTGAACCGAGGACAGGGCCAGAGCTGAAGTGCTTACACCACCTTCACTGTACGCCAACTGTCAATTATGTATTCATTGGAAAGCTTTAATATGGACAGTGTGTGCAAAGAGCGTTGAGTGTGGTCATTGAGAGGAGGAATTTTCAGCCCATGGAGAAGGAAGTTCCAGAAGCCCAAAATGAATAGGACGGTGAGGAGGAGTCAGCCTCTGGAAAAAGGTGTTAAGCTCTAGAAAGCTGCTCGCTGATGGGATGCGCTGCTGAGAGGTTTGCAGGGGGAAATGCAGAGCTGAGCTCCAGCACCACTCTCCCATCTAAATCCAACCAGTATGTCAGCAAATGACAGCCCCGGAGACCCTGGAATCCCCAATATTTGGAGTGTTTGTTTTTATCAACAGGTCTTCTTGGGCAGACAGACTGCTACTGCCACCTCCAAAGCCAGTATCTGCCAGAAATCAGGGACACATAGAAGAATGACATGGCTTTCCTCAAAACTCAAGATTTTTCCCCATGGACTGAGAGGTAGCAGACTGCCAAGGAAGATATCTAGTGATGACAGCTGGGAGAGCCTCTGGAAAAGGGTGGAAAGCATGATGATGGGACAATCTCCATGATCCACATCTGCGGGACTACAACAGTATAGGCAGGCACTGGGAGGCAGCAGCAGGCTGCCACGGAGAATCTCTTCTGCCAATTCTCACCAGAAGCTAAGCACTTCTTCTGAGTGCAAACAAAAGCCTAGTAGCAGGTGCTGTGAAATCACTGAGCTGCCCAGAGGAAAGCATGTGAATATTGCCCAGGAGAGCAGCCAGTGCACCAGGTCCAGATGTCAGCCTGTCCCTCTGGCACATCCAAAGCCACCTGCCAGTTCAGGAGGAATGAGATGACCACTCGCTGAGCGTACAGGTTATCCCTGTTGAGTGGTTGTGGGACGCATGCAGCCTGAGGTCGGCAGACCTGCTGTAACAGAGAATCCGCGGTCTGACTTGATGCAAACCTTATAGCCAAGTCCTTGGCTAATTCTGCTGACTCTAGTGGTCTCTCCTTCTGAAAAGACCTCTGCATGCACTCATGAAACTTGCTCCAAGGCAGGTTCTCCATAGCCCCCATTTCCGGTATATACTGGGCAATCTGTATGCGCAGGGGCTGGCTGGTCTCTCTTGAACTGGCAGGTGGCTTTGGACCTGCTGGAGGTTGGACCAGCCTGGACCTGGTGGGCTGGCTTCTCTCCTGGGCAATCTTTACGTTCTTTCATCGTGGCAGCTCAGTGATTTCACAGAAGCTGCTGCTAGGCTTTGTTTTGGTCTCAGAGAAAATGCTTGGCTTCTGATGAGATCCTCCGTGGCTGCCTGCTGCTGCCTCCCAGTGATTGCCTATATGGGGATAAAGCTTGAGCATTGTCGAAAGCCATCCTCAACCTTCTGTATCTCCCTGATGTCTGAGAGATACCAGCTGGAGGTGGGCCAGCTGGTCTGTGAGTCAGTAGCCTCAAACAATAGGTGTTGGTCAATCCTTGCTCTCAAAAGTCATCCTGTAAATTTGACAGGTGATGCTGACATGTTTCCTGAAAGCAAATGAAGACCTGTTGTTCAGTAGTGTCCAAGCCAGTGCTCTACTGTAGCCACACCATCATGGCAGAGGCAAAATAGCTTCCTGCCTGGGTACACCCCAGGCCACCCCCCAGGGCTATCTTGGCTGTGAGATGGCTACTCCTTTCCACACCAGCATGTCCAGCACAGCAGTATGTCATTTCCTTGGGTCATTTGAAGACCTGACCACAAGGTGTTGCTCCGTCCAGCTCTGTCCAGCATGGAGCACTGCTGTGGGCACATTGTGAAGTGATCCAGCTGCCTCTCCGTGGAGAGCACAGTGCCACAAGGACTTCTTGCTGATGGGGACACCATAACACAAGAAGAGAGCTTTTATCCTCCTGTCTGTTTCCCTTACCTTTACTCCCAGCCTTGCCCTGGTGAAGACTGGCTTGGGCTTGGAAGTGGAGGGTGCAGGGATCTTGACTCCGAATAGGAGGCTCAGGAGCTCCGGGCCTGTCATCCCAGCGGCTCTTACTCTCATTGGCAGTCCCTTTTTGTTGACCTAGGAACACAGAGAGGTGTCGACACTCAGCCATGCGCTGCCTCGCTCAGCGCTCCGCAAGGCAGCTACAAAACAGGGCCCTTCCCAAGGCACCAGAGCAGGGCCTCCAGGTCCCATGCTGCATGACTGAGCCCTCTCCACTGGCTGCTACTCACCTCTCTCTTTCCCTGTCTGCTCAGCAGCCGATTTGCCTTTTGAACGGTAGTAGAGAGTTGCGGCTCCATGGCTCCTTCCAAGAGCTGTCTCTAGAGCTGCTGCACTGCACCCACTCCTCTGGCCTCAGTGATGCTCAGCTGTGGCTGCAAGCCCCTTTATATAGCCATTGCTTATTGTGACATCACAGTGTGTCTGTGATGCTGCATTCTGACATCACCATGGCATTGCCATGCCGCCACCTAGGTGGCATCCACTGGCCCTGGGCGGGGCAGGCCGTACCTGGAGTCAAGTTTGGACAGGCATGTGGACCACCCGCTCCCGCTGACTGAGCTTTGAGAGCTCATCTCCACAGGCCCCTTCACACCTCCAGTGTTCTGCCCTTCCCTGAAACAGGTTTGTCATCCCTGCCTGCCAAAGAGGGAGAAAAGCAAGGCAGTGCCACAGAAAGGGTCTCCAGCTCTGGCCTTTCCGGCATGAGCAAAGCAGGGCATTGCTCCAAATTACATCTTGGGCCAACTGCTGTCAACATCTAAGTCCGGATTTGCACGTTGAGAAACACAACAGACACAAGCCAAGGGAAACTCTTCTGTCCTGGTGTCTCAGACCCTCTTCAGCCCAGCCATCTGTACAACTGGAATTCCTGAATAACCCTGATGCTGCGTGTCATCGTTACTGAAGCTGCAGTAGCATGACGGTAGGGATCATTCTGACCAATGAGGGATGGATGTGAATGAAACCGACCGTAGGGCAACAGTGATGGAATCTGGATTGACTGTCACCTGAAGAAAGAAATTGGTATGCTGGAGCTGGTGCGAAGACGGCCAACAAGGTTGTTGGAGGGCCTGGATAACAAGCCTTTTGAGGAGCATGTGAGGGAGCTGGGCCTGGTTTGACGAGGAGGTTGAGGAGAGACCTTGTTGCTGTCTACAGCTACCTGAAGGGAGGCTGTAGAGAGGCAGTTCGTTGTCGTTGGAACCAGCTGCCTAGGGACGGTGTTGAGTTATCGTCCCTGGACTTGTTAAAAGTCTTGTAGTTATACAGCTTAAGGACAAGGTTTAGTGGTGGCCTTGATGGAGTTATGTTACTGCTAGCAGTGGATGACCTGAAAATTCTTACCAAGTGTAAACGATTCTATGATTTTATATACGACCAGAAAAGTGGACAATTCGAAGATGACATCGAAGGTGTTGAATAAGGGGCAAATAATGTCCTAGGTTCGGCTGGAAGAACTTCTATGGCACCCTTTAATGCCACATAGCCAGGCATCTACACATAAAGATACAAAGGAATGATCACTGTTTTGGGGAGAGACCTCCCTCAGTAAAGGGTTCTGTATGATGTCCGCAAAGATGTGTCTCATGCAGACTCCTTACACACCTTTGCAGCAGCCCCAGCTCAGTGAGCAGCCAGTTTGCACTGTGCGCCTGAAGTGGGTGTTGGGTCCATCTCCTTGCTGCCCTGACTTAACCTTTGAGAGCTGCCATTCCAGGATGGCTACAAGGCAATGCCCAGGCTTTTCTTTGTCTCCTCACCCAGGGAAACCACCCTTTTTGCCAAACATCGCTGCCTTCAGCCCCTTCAACCCCTGCATGCAGCAGGTCCTTCTTGCCCTGTGTGCCAGATTGTTCTTTTGTCACAAATTATCACTGCTGAGAAGTTACAGCTTGACTTGCCCTTTCACTGGCTACTCTTTGCCCTGCTGTGAGACCAAAGGCCTCTGTCCTGTGGCCAATACTCTGACTATGACCTGACAGTGTGTCCTTGTTGCCAAGAGGTCCAGGGATATTCTGGGGTGCATTAAAAAAAAATCAGAGAATCACAGAACATTAGGGATTGGAAGGGGCCTCGAAAGATCATGTAGTCCAATCCCCTGCCACAGCAGGATCACCTAGACCAAGTTGCACAGGAACTTCTCCAGAGGAGACTCCACAACCACCCTGGGCAGCCTGTTCCAGTGCTCTGTTACCCTCATATATATGGAACCTCCGATGCTCCAGCTTACACCCATTGTCTATTGTCCTATCACGTGATGACATTGAGAACAGCCTGGCTCCATCCTCCTGATACCCACCCTTCACATATTTGTCAACATTAATGAGGTCATCCCTTAGTCTCCTCTTCTCAAAGCTTAGTAAACCTAGCTCCCTCTGCCTTTGCTCATAAGGAGGTGTTCCACTTCCTTCATCATCCTTGTTGCTCTGTGCTGGACTCCTTCCAGCACCTCCATATCCCTCTTGAACTGAGGGACCTAGAACTGGACACAGTACTCCAGATGTGGTCTCACTAGCACACAGTTGAGGGGGAGAAGAACCTCTCTTGAACTGCTAATCACCCCTGTTCTGATCCACTCCACGCTGCTGTTGGCCCTCTTGGCCACAAAAGCACATTGCTGACTCATGGTCATCCTGCTGTCCACCAGGACCGCCAGGTCCCTTTCTCCTACACTGCTCTCCAACAGGTCACTCCCCAACCTATACTGGTACCTGGGGTTGTTCTTGCCCAGATGCAAGACTCTACACTTATCCTTGTTATATTTCATTACATTTCTCTCTGCCCAGGTCTTGCTGAATGGCAGCACAGCCTGCTGGGGTGTGGGCAGCACCACCCAGCTTTGTGTCATCAGCAAACTTGCTGACAGTACTCTCTAATCCCTCTTCCAAGTCATTAATGAATAGATTGAGTAAGACTGGTCCCAATACTGACCCTTGGGGGACTCCACTAAATACAGCCCTCCAACTAGACTCTGTCCCATTGACCACTACTCTCTGGCTTCTATCCTGCAGCCAGTTCTTGATCCACCTTGCTACCTGATCATCCAGTCCACACTGCCTCAGTTTGGCTGTGAGGACGCTGTGTGAAATACTGCAAAACTTCTGATCAAGTATAATGTCCGTGATTCACACAACACCAATAACTGTGAATCTACTGGATTCTTTCTTCCTTCCCCCAGTTGAGTTGTGATGTTGAATAGAGAATTCCATATAATGTTTTATTCCACAGTAAAACTGTGGATAACATTGATTGTATTCTTGAGTGCTTTGTGTCCGTCACTGTTGGTGTAATTTGTGTTAAATCCAGCCAGCTAAATTGCTTCAGGTCTGATTTCCTGAGGAGTTTTCGATATGTCTGTACTTGTAAACTGGATAACTAGTATTTGAAACTTCAAAAGTGAGTGCTCACATCTGACTTTGCTGGTAGTAGCTCCGTATGCAGGTTAAATAAATGCAGAGAAGATATGGGGACCTCGAAGAATGTGCTTACAAAATTGCTAGTAAGAAATAAACTTAGCAATAAGTTTTCTGCCAAGAGATTTTTGGAACAGTAGAAGTGGATAACGTGGATGTGCAGCTTTGTCTGGTTCCATAGGGCTTTCAGGTGAGTCTGCACCATTAACAATAATAATTGTAGGCTTATGGCTTTCCGTATTGGCACACACATTTGACCCCAGTGAGTCATTACCCATCACTAAGTAAGAGTCACAATGGGTATTTCATGCATCCGCTTTGCTGAGAGACTAGCCAGGTTCAGATACTTGAATTATCTCACCACAGACTGTCTAACCAAAAGCAGCTGATATTAATTTTAGGGGCCCCAAACTGAGGATTAAAAACTAACGAAAGTATGGCAGCTCTAACTGCAAAAGAACTAGTTTTTCTTTAGCAACTTTTATTAACCCTGAGAAACATGAGTGCCAAACACGTTGTGGCATGAAGTGCAGTAGCCTGAATTCTGCTCCTAATGTACCTAGCTCTGTGTTAAAGGTTACAAGCCAAAACGAAACTTTATTGTTTTAAGGTTCTGCAGCACACGGAGAATCTGAACCAAATTCTTTCTGCAGAATAATAGAACATTTCCGTGAAAGAGGAGCAAATACTTTGCGGGTCAAACAGTAATCAAATTAAATAAAACTCTCTTGGAGTCTCAGGTCAGGGCATAGTCACATTGTGTTTCTGGCAGCTTTGGTAGATTTGTTGCTTGTACTGTGGAATCCATGCCCCCTGCCTGCATTTTTGACTGGGTCAGCATAATTTAATATGCAGCATAACAAAACCAAAGGTGAAGTTCTAACTTTGTAGCCTATATGACTGGGAAAAAAATACCAACTGTTTTTCTTAAAAGGAAAATTAGGAGCTTGATGTGAGCACTTGATAATAGGTAAGTTTCAAAACTGGGTTTGGGAGAGAAGAGTCTGCCTGAAACATACGGTATGGGGAAAGAGAGACCGGGTAGTAATCCATGCTGCTTGTAACTAAAGGATTAAACCTAGCAGGAAGGGTTAATTTTGAGTAAACACTTGGTTTAGTTTGGCATGGATGTCATGTCCTTTTCACATGTCCAAAAGAATTAGAGAGTATCAGTATGCACAGCATCATTTGTTTTAGTTCTTGCAGTTGTGATTAAGAAGTTGCATTCATACTATTGTGGTGCTGTCCTGGAATTTCTATTTAGTAGTCCCAGAGTTTCTTCTTGGGGCATTGTGATTTGCTTGCAGTTCTTGGAGTAAGCTATATGCAGTTGGGAAGTGTAAACAGGTAGAACAGCAGTATCACCTTCTATCAAGTGTCCTGTTTGTCTCTAGGTTTTGACTGTAGCCAGCTATACCAGAACAAGTAGAACAGTGTCATTAGTCTAAGCTTCAACTTCACACATACTAGAAAATTATATTCCTATGCAAATACGAAATATGCTAACCAAACATAGGCAGCTGACAACTTTCATCTCAACAGTTGTATACAAACAAGCACTTGATTCCTTTTCCCCCCTCCCCCGCCCCCACAACCAGCCCAGCTAGCAAAAAGGCTAATAAAGTCATTTCTGGGGAAGAACAGTGTTTACTTCATCAAGGCAAACACCTTCTGCTTTCACTGCATGGCACCCACACCTATGTTGTAAACTGTTTACATTATACTTTAAGGCATGCTTGTGTGCAAGAGAAGAGAGATTAGTTAAATCCAATCCAGCTGTTGGAACTGGGCCAGTTTTTTTCTTTCAGTTAGGCAGGTGGAAATAGCCTGGAATTGACTAGCAAATGCCTAAGGTTTTTGGGTACCATCTATGTTTAATCAATCTACTTTGCTATTCCAGCCATGCATTCAGGGTAATTCTTTCCTGTAAGTATGTGTCTTCTGGTTTTCTGAGACCAGTTCCCATAAGGTTGACAAGGGCAGAAATAAAGAATTTAAACAGCCGGTTTTCTTTTAATGAAATTTTAGATGGCGGAGGAATTGAATCTGTCACTAAATTTGTTTTCTCTTTACCACTTAATAGCTGGACTTTGAAAAGTGACTAAATGCACATCTTTACAAAGTTCCTGAAAATATATTTCTTGTATCCATAGAATAGGCAAAACAGACATTGGTGATTGGTGTTCATCATGTCAGGGTGAGCATGGCTCTCCAATCTGTGGGCTAGTTGGAGGTGGATGCCTGCTGGTGGGCCTGGAGGGGGCAGCAGGGGTAGGCAGCTAGCTGCTTTTAGGGCAGCTGGCAGGCCAACCCTGCTGGAATTATTAATGTGCTGGCTAGCATAAAAACATCTGTTCTCAGCCTCTCTAGCTCTTGAAGCTTTCTGAATTTGTCCTTTTGCAGTGGAAGTGGTGTGTAAATGTATTGATTAAAGGATGACACTCCTTAGGTATTCCACTTAATTAGGTGGCTAGTCTGGGTGAGCACAACACTGAGCTTTCTATCTTGTTAAAATGGAAGGTAGATTTTTATTCGTTAAGTAGTGTTTATGCTTTAATCTTCCTTGTGATACAATTGGTGTAGTTAAAAGTGGATAAAATGTTTAAAGTTCCTACCACTTACTGTTACAGCGTTTGATTTTTCTATACAGAGAGTGTTCATTATTAAACCCATTGTATGTGAAACGTAATTTCAATTAAGAAGTCTTTAGCCCAGCATAACAAAGGGAAAGTAATGACTTGAACTTCTCACTGGTTGTATCATTCACATATTTAAATAATTCTGGATTTCTGATTTGTGCTGTAGGTAGAGATGAAGTAATCTTATCAAGTATCCAGAATGTCTTGTCTCTGAAGGTGATATACTTGAGGGACTTTTAAGTGCTTATAATAAATTAAGATTGATTTTTAGATATGAAGTAGAAAATTCAAATTAACCATAACTCGAAGACTAGTTCAGATCTATCATTGCAAGCAAGACAGAGCTTGCATGAAGTAGTACCAATGTTTTAAATCCTTTCAGAAATAGGACTATTCTGACTGCTTTGTTTCAGATATGATTTTTGTCCTTTTGAATTGGCCTTTTTTTTGCGCAGTATTGTATAACTTTGGTAGGGGTTTGGATTGGTTTGTTTTTCCATTAAAGAGACACTACACTTATTTGCTACAGAGGGTATTGAAAAACATTTTGTTGTTTTGATGTGCATTAGACCAGTACAGCTTATTGGTATTAAATTTCTTCATCTTTTGTCTGCATAGCAGTTTTGTGTTTTGTATCACTATGCAACAAGGCTTTCTTGCAGCCCTTAACGCAACAACACTATTATTTATTGGCATATGAAATCAGTTCCAGTTTTGATACTTTAAGGGAACTAGGGGTTATTTTTCTTTTAAGTGGGAGGTGTTAGGGAGAGCTTCTTCACATGTAATGCTCTGTATTTGGCTTTGGAAGAATATTCAGAAATTCAGGTTAGAAGTGGCATTTATCTACTGGCATCTAGTATATCTTTCTTGTTTTTTCTAGTTGATTTTATAAAGTAACAACGGTGAGCATGCTGAAATTAGAAATACTGCTGAACATCTGCTTTTGACATGTGACAAGACCTATGGTATTTGGTGCTTTACCACAGCTATATTGTCCTGTTAAACACACTAGTAAGTAATTGTTCTTCCCAGATGGTGAACTGGTGGAAAGAAGTCTCTTGTTACAGAAGTTTTATGGACTTGAGTAATGTGTAGCAATTGAGAGGAAAATCTAGCACAACTTGGTAATGCTGTATGGTTTTGCTTATTAGTACATGCTTGACCCATAGTTACTAATTTTTACTTTCTGCACCTTGCATATGGTTCATTAATACCCTTGTGATCAGGAGCACCCTTGCAGTTCAGATTCTGCAGGTATAAAGTGTCCTAAGCTTTATGTTTTGTAGAATTTCCTCAGTGTTGAGTTTTCTCTGTCTCAGGTTTTCAGTCTCTGTGATTCAGTGAAATAGTTCATATTGGTCTTGGGCGGGGCGAGATAGTTTTGAGATCCAGTCTTTCAGTGTGATGTGTAGTTACGCAACTACACAAAGTGTTTGAGTACGTTAAGCTGGGAAGTGACCATGGTCAGATGCTGTGGATGTCAAACACTACTAGATCCAATGGTAACATCTCACTAGTCTTGAACTAGTGTCATGTATATCAACTTCAGCAGATGGTTTTTCTCCCAGCCTGAAAGTTGGTAATGGATCTGTGGGGTTATGCTGCAGAATAATTTTGTTTCTTCTCTGTGTTTTAGCCAACTTATGTTAGCTGGGGAAAACGTTTAACCTTTCTACTGCTATATTAATCTCTTGTAAATGCCCACCAGTTCCTTACATGCTGCTGTTTGTAGGCAGAATTAAAGTGTATTCTCCTTACAGTGGTTATGTTTTCTTAAAAGGAGCCCTGCAGTGGCACTTGAGTAGTTCTTTTATATGCTGTTGGATTATAATATATTTGCTTATATTATTTGCTTATATCCTTATATTTGGATTATAATATATTGCTGAGGCTGTAGGGAGGTGCTGGTAACCTGCTGTATTTCTAAAATGCTTTATCTGAAACACATGTTTTAAATACCCACCTTTTAAGAAATGCCAAATCAGGATAAAAAATTATCTGGATTGCTTGAGTTGGTTTTTTGGGAAGTTAAATTTGGGCGTTTTCAAACTCCTTGAGAGTTAAGATTAGAAATCATCCCGATTGGTCTGCAAGCTTTAAAATAAAGTTGCAAAAGCTAATCAGAAGAGTTCAGCATATAATGTGGTGTTATATGTATACTTGCATGTGCTGTAATCAAACGAGTTTGAAGTGTGGGTAGTGAGGCACTGGAACAGGTTACCCACAGAACTTGTGGATGCCCCTTTAGTGAAAGTGTTCAAGGCCAGATTGGAAGGGACCCTGGGCAGACTTGCCTAGTGAGAAGTGTAGGGACACTGCCTATGACAGGAGGGTTGGAACTAGGTGATGTCTGAGGTTCCTTCCAATCTAAGCCGTTCTATGATTGTGTGGTTTTGGTCTTGATTATGGTTGCTCAAGGCAAGGGTAGCCACATTGCAAACACAAGGATGTCTACCATAGAGCAGCCCATTAGTAAGATGTCAGCTCTTGTGCCAGAGGAAAAAATCAAGATGGGAACAGTCTGAAGAAATACCTATTAAGTAGCAGGCATATAACTAAGATATTGGGCTATATCAAGTGCATACATGAAAAACACGTGTGCAGTCTGTAATTGCGGCAATTGTTATATATGAAGTAGAATCCATGGTCTTAAATATAATTTTATATTTATGTCATATGTTAGGGACATGAAGTGTCAGGTTAGAAACAATGTCAGCCTATCTCTAGCTGATCCAACCGTGGCAACCAAGTTTAACTGCCAGAATGCACTGGGGGCTGTTTGGGCACTTTAGTCCGTTATACTTATAGAAAGACTTTAGCCCTGGTACTATACCACTGATTATTGAATGATCCTAGTGCCCTTGAAACACTGAATTCTTAAAGATGCTGTGCCAGCGAGGGATTCTACAAGATTGGGGACCAAGCAACACTCATCATTTCTGTGAAATTAAGGTTGAGCGATCTCCCCAATTATCAACCTACTTGTTCTGTGAATGGAGAAGCAGCTTTGGACTTAGTAGTGGGTACTGGCTCTTCTGCCTTTTAAAGGAAGAGGGAAGGAAAGAAAATGTACCAGAGCTGCTTTAAGAAAGAAACGGTATACAGTAAGTTTAAAAGTCAATATAAAACCAGAGCTAGAAGAGTATGGTCCAGTTAGTGTGGATGCTGCTTGAGAGTAGTATTAAAGCTCAAAAAATGCATACTAATAGTCAGCAAACGTGTCTGTGTAGCTGATAAACTCTTGAAAATCTGAAGAGTGGTAGCTCTCCAGATGAGGAAAAGATGGGAGGTTCTTGCCCACTAAGTGTAAAACCATTATGAAGTAGAAAATATTTTGAAGCTCAGCTTGATAAAAGCAAAAAGATGAATAAAAGAAGTATTGAGATAGAATTGTAATAGGGTGGGATCATTGGGGCTGACATAATGGAAGTATGAAACAAAGATAAAAACCTTACTGAAAATCTAAGTGAATTATTTGCCTTTAGAAAGAAGCTTAGTCTTCCCAGTAGAGCATTTATAGATGGATGACTGAGTCAAAGCAGTGATGGAAAAGATTTTAGAGTAAATTGATGAAATGAAAAGTAATGCCTTGTCTGGGAGTGCACTGTATTTGTTATTTTTCTAGACCAAAAATACTAAGATACTGAACTGCTGAATACAGCATAGAATCTTTCATAAGTATGCCTTGCTTTTAGGAAAATAGTAGGCAGCAAATGTTATGGTTGTCCCTTAAAGAGCTTCAAATTTACTGAGACTTTTCTGCTCAATAAAAAATATTCTAGAATATTTTCTTATAGACAAACAAAGTAAAACAGGACCAAATTTTAACTTGGGAGCAAATTTAAAAGTATATTTTGTCCTGCAGCAATTTAAATTGGAGACATAATCTGGCATGTACGATACTGGATTTTGGAGAGAAAATGCTCAGACACTCAACTGATTTGTTACGTAATGGAAATATCTCTTAAATGTTAAGTAAGGATAAAAGATTAGATTTTAGTCAAAGGTGGGGTGGTGTTACCAGTGGAAAGTTCCATAAGGAACTTTGATGTCTAGCCCATTAATAATGATCAAGAAAAGGAGTCTTTACAGCAGAAATCTAAAACAGCCTTGTCCAACTACATTTTTTCATTGAAATGCAAAGTTGTCAAGGGGGAGAAGTATTGAAAACCATTTTTAAGCTGCCTAGTGCCCTTAAATTTGCAGTTATTAAGATTATTCAAATATAAAATTCTAGTAGAAGAGAAACTTGAACAACTGGTCTTGCTTGCTAGCTGCTTGCAATGACTTTACAGGTTCTTCAGATGCCTATTCCCTACCTCTACAGGCCGCCCATTCCACAGCACTCCACTCTTTTTTCCCCCTGAGCCTTTGTAACAGGCTCAGATGGTCACAAGAATCAGATTCTGGGGATGTGGAAAGTGTAGTTCTGAGAGATGCTGTGGTTCCCCTTACTGTAAGGAGGACTTGTTTTGTTTAAAGCAGTGTAGTTCATGCTTGTGATTTTTAAAAAGGACAACTCTGTTTACCTGAGTTGGTTAATCAAGCAATGGACAGGAAAACAAGCCTTTCTTACTCTCAAGTAAACCAACCAAAGAGAATTAAATGAATAATGTTACAATAACTAGTTGAGAACAGCGAAGCTAATACAATGTTCTAAGCACTGGAGCTACATCCTGTATAGATTCAGGGTGCGAAGGTTGCCTATTTTCCCTGTGCTTGAGCTTTAGTGTGTTTGGTGCTTCCTTAGATGACTGATGGAAAGTGCTTGTGTCTTCTGAAATCTACTGCTGATCTTCACTGATACTAACTCAAAAGGAATGTGATAGCAACAGTGAAGGTCAGTAGCAAGGAAAGGACATAGAAAGTATTTTAAAAGGCTAATTTTAGTGTGGGTGATCTTTCTAGGCTGCCAGCAGTCATCTAGTCCTGATTTTCTTTGATTTGCATTCTGTTGGTACATGTCTCTTCTGCTGATTGTAAAACTAACCTAGAGAGGTTGCCTTCAGTAGGGTGATTGTTTTTTCTTAATCTTTTGCTATCTCTCTTAGCTGGGAGGTGCAGCAGCATTGTAGGGAAATGTATCCTGCGTGCCCAGTATCTTTAAGAAGCTGAGATGTTTATGGGCTGTTTTTTTCCTTTAGGCTATACAACCTAAATAGACTTAGTACCACCGTACTACTTTTGTTTCCTCTTGCCATGAACCTAATCCATCTTGTTTGCTCAGTCATCTTCTGTCACTCATGATTGCTTTTGGCCAGAAAACTGAAATGCATCACTCACGTGTTTAGGTAGTGAATGTAATCATATACAAATATGATACTGTCTAACCTGCTTCATTTGATGTGAACATATAAGTATACCTGGACAGTCATTCCAGTGAAACTTCATGTCAGTGATTTCTGCCATTGGGACATTTATTGTGGTTTATGGCAAACCTTTTTGTAAGAAGTACAGTCTTAAAAAAAGCCCAAACCAAACAAACACAAAAACCAACTTGTACTTCTTGCTAGGAAAGGCTGAGTTATAAGTAATGCACACTATTTTCCTTATATTTTGATGAATAACTGTACTTTTGACCTGAAAACAACTGATTTCAAACCAGAATACTGCTTCATTTACGTATTTTTGTTTTGTTTACAGACTATGAGAAGACACAGAAATGAAGTTACAATTGAATTGCGGAAGGTGAGCGTGCTTTTATTTATCAACTATGTTGCTTTGCTAGTAATGCTCTGGTGTCCTAGTGATAAGTATTTTGCCATAAGCTTTGCTTTATGGCCCCAAAGTTAGAAAAGTTGTAAATTTGTAGATTATGAACTGTGGCTTCTAGTGTTAGTTTTACTCTCCAGTTAATGATGCTCAGTACAGTAGAACAGAGTTTTTCTGCTCTGCTCTGTTGCTTGGAAATAATCCATGTTCAGTTTCTCTACCCGTTTTCTTGTTATTATAGTGAAACTGCCAGCTGTTCAAATGTTTAAAGTCTCTGAATGGGAAAAGGGAGAGTTAGCGTTTAGAAAGTCTGGATGTTCTTTTATTTTGCTTCTGTGCTTGTAGAAGGAGTTCATTTTAGGGTCAGGTTTTGGTTATATGGGGTAAATGCCAATATAGCTGGAAAGATCGTGAGCATAAGAAGTGATCTAGTTCAGTGCTCTGCCTAAATATGGCATCTATTATACTCTCATAATTCATAACTCATCCAACAGCTTTCCTAGGGACCTTAAAAGCTTGCTGCTGGGCAACATTTTCATAAGCTAAGCTACTCTTGGGATATGTGTACACAGAGAAGGGGTAAACTTCTGTCTTTGGGTGCCCCCAATAGTTTTGAGGACTTCTAGTTTTATCCTGCTGAGACAAGTTCAGCTCTTTACCCTTTCCTTAAACATTTTCTTATGTTTGACTTATTGCGTTTCCTCAGACCTGAATTGCCTGTTATCTTTCTGGAAGACTAGAATGGTGCAGGCCACATCTGAAGTTTCAGTGAGACAGTGAAAACCCATTCTTAACACAGTATTCCCATTTATATTGGGTGTATTGTTGAGGGCCACTCTGTCTGTGATCCATTATATCCTTCAGACACCTTCCTGTAAAACACAAAGCAAGGATAGTTGTTTATGTTCTCTATTTGCATAGTTAAATAAATGCAGAAGTTTTAAATATGATTCCGTCTTGTCTTTGAATTGTGTCTGCATTTGAAACACAGTTAAATCATTTACAGTGCTGCTGGCTTAGGACTGCACACCTACCCAATCTTTAAATTTTTAAAAATTATTTTCAAACCAAGAGAGAAGACAAAAGCCTTACTAGAATCGAAGTGTGAAGGGTTTGTAAATAGTAAGTTGACAGAAATCAGCTTGACTTGTGTTTGAGAAATTTTGTCTGCACTTATTACCTAAACGTGTAGGAGCTACCAAAAATCTTGCGCTGATATTTTCCTGGAATGCTTGTGCTTTTCTCAAAATAATACTTTTTTATATCTCATTACTATATTAAAAATAATAATTAAAATATTAATAAATTAAGATTCATCCTGAGTTTGTAAGAATTAACTGAGAAAACCTATTTAGACCTGGGTGGCTAGGGGAAAAAAAAAACACCTTAATACTTACATGAGATTGATATGTCATCTAAAAATTGTTTGATGCTTTCATATTTTCCGAATCAAAGAAACTGGCTGAAGACTTCTGAATGTGTTTTGTTACTTAAGCTGGCTATGCCTTCATCACTACTGGCAGATGACTGACATGTGGGGAAAGCTACTTGCACATGCAGAGGCAGGTACTGAGTGAAAAATGAAAACAGGCTGGTTTTGCTTGAAATGAGATTAATGTAATTTTGCTATCTGAAGTATCAACAGTTGTGGTTTATGCTGACATGTTACAAAGGCCTTCTCTGTTCAGAGCTAGCATATCAACTCGGTGTAGAAGTCAGTATAACTGTGAAATCTATACTGGGAATAGTTGTTTGTAGCACTTGGGCAGCATGTGCCTGCTAGTAAAGCAGTGCTGTAAAAAGTGGCTTAGCTAATGCAGCATATCCTTGTCTTGTTAAATTGAGACTGCACGTGAACATTCCAGTTCAATTTTTGGAGAGACCTTTGTTGTGTAAAGTAAGATTTCTAATTTAATTCTCATAGCTGCTTTTTGTGAGAGGTCACAATTCCAAGGCCATTTTATTAGAGAAGTGTGGTAGGGAGTGCAGGTCCTACATGTAAGACAAGGCAATGGATAATCCTATGTGGAAGGAATCTTATGTGTGCCAGTAATACATGAGTGAAAATGAGGAAGAGGAAGCCTATGAAATGCCAGAGACTTCTTATTGAAAACTACACATGCAAAGATCAGTTACACAGTTACACATTTAGAGAAGTCTTTGCAATACATGTAGGTCAGACTGTAAATGAGGAATGAACAGCAGCTGCAGAACTCCTAATGCAGGTAGTTCTGCTCTCTCTTCTGGATTGTTCGCTGAACACCTTCCACTGCAGAGACCTGAGGAAAACCAGGAGATTCAGCATATGTCAGCGTTGTTAGTTTGCAGCAACTGAATTAGTTTTGGTGAACAGCTGGTTTGTTGTGGGAACTCTGTAGCCGATGTGAGACTGTTGCTTCTGGTATGGAATTGGAGAACTGAAATGTAAAGGAGTATCTTTTATTAAGCTCTAGCAGTGAAGGAGGTAAACTATGACTGCTTCAGTCTTTGTCTTTGCAGCTAACACTGCTACCCAAGAACGAACCTGCCAAATTCAGACAATTGAACTTGGCATGACTTCAGTAATCCACCAGTGCCCCTTCATAAACAAAAGGGCATCTTCCCTTTATGCCAGCTATCCAGATGCTGAGTGTACACATGGCTTTTGAAGGAGACAGGCACATTGAGTGTATTCTTGATCTTTGCAGTTGAACTGCTACATAGTGATGGGTTTGTGTTATCAGTCAATGTATGTATAAATATTAAATTAACAGATCTGATGTAGCTGCTCACATTTGTTTTGTAAGGTGGAATTCACAGCATTGAACGGTAGTAAACAATTTCTGCATGCATTAACGTGAGGTGTTTATTCTTTTGAGATTATAAACATCAAGGTACATTTGCAACACATTCTGTGTTTCAAAAATATATTATTTCTAATCATTATTTTCATACCACTGTTCTTATTTGGAAGAAAAATTTACCTTTATTTCCCTCTTTTTTTTTTTTTCTTTTGCCCAGTCCTTATTTGTTTAGGGATTGAGTTAACAAAGCTATCTCTGACATAAAAGGTTAGCAGTCATCTGGCAGAGGCGTGGGTTGGCACCGGGAGCCGGTCAGGCGACACCTCTGATGGTCAGCTGCTCTTTTCTGCTTCCGTATTGGCCTTGTCAAACATGTGTTTTGTATGTTCTGGGAATGGATCTACTAAATTTCTGAAAAGATGGTCTCTGGCTGGATAGTTAGTGCAGCAACCAACCTGAGAGCTTAAAAAGCAGCCATATCTCTCTAGACAGACAAGACAACCATGTCAGTTTTGGTGATGGAGACTGGCTCTACCCAGACTTAGAATTTAAACTTCTCAGTGTAGTGTCTTCTCTGGCAAAGTCTGATTTAGAATGTTTATTACTTAATTTCAGCATTGCAGAAACTCAAAGGCTGCTCTGTTAGCAGTAGAGACCCTGGAATTAATTGGCTAATCTGGCTAATTTAGTCTCTCTTTGAAGAGAAGTAGCGTGGATAAGTAATGGTTAGGATTCAGTTTAAGGTTCCATATCTAAATGAAGCCTGTAATGCCATTGATGTGAGGTCCTTTGCTTCTAGGCACTTGGCTTTCTATGTGAAGGAAGCTTTACTTGGGTGCTTTAATAAAGGTAGTCCTATGTCATGCTATGGCCATTGAGTTAGATGCCACCCTTCAAAGGAAGCTTTAATACTCATAACCTCAGCAGAAAGAGAGGACCCTTATTTAAGGCCTGCTAAGTAACTGGAATTGTAAGAACTTCCAGGATCTCTCATAAGATTTATTTTTTACTGTGTAGGCAAACGCAGATGCCTCAGACATGAGCTCATGAAAGCTCTAATTGCCAATTAAGCTTGGTGCAAGGCAAAGCAATTATTTACTAAACTAGTGGTGGGTTGAGCAGCTGTGGGCATATGGAGGTTTTTTTACCTGTTTCTCTGGCATACTGTACTTGTCTTCTCTACTCTGATCTTTCTTAAGTAAGATTGCTTATGTCCACGATACCTTCTTAAAGTAGTGAGCCTTGAAGAAAGAAGTGTCTTTGCGCTGCTGGGAGAGCTAGAGTGGGAAAAACTCTTCTGATTCTTTTGAAGTCTGAGTGTGCAGAAGAAAATATCCACATTTTCAGGTTCAGAATAGTGGAACTTGGCTTCAGTTACTAATATTTTTACTAGAATTCAAATGTGGGAAACTTGCCTTTGTCTTCTAACTGCATGACTGTGTCTGTGCTCCTTGTTTAAGTAATCTGGAATAAATGATTGTCTTTGGATGCAAAGTACCTAGTTTGCTAAGCTTGTAGGATGTCGTTTTGATACATATAGATTGTAGGATCATCAGATTGACCTGTTCAGCTCCTTAAATATCTCTAAGTGTTAATGAATTCTGAGACAGTGAGTAGGCCAACTAAAGGTTCTTTTCCAGCTGTTAAAGAAATTGAATCTTTCCCCAGGTTCACATCCAAGAGCTGTTAGCAGGAATTTACTCAGGCTATATGGCCCTCCAAAGAAGACTTTGATTAAGAGCATGTTCAGTAGGTGTTTTTGGAGCATCTCTTTAACATGATGAGTTTGGAGTGGTAGGCATTTTCCATTTCATTGTGATGGCCTTGTGGCACTCACCCCTCAAAGCAAAACTGGAGAGTGCAAGTAAGTGAAACCTAGAAGTTCAGCTCAGTCTGTCACAACAGTGATAATTTAGAAGTTATCCAGGCAATCTGAATCTACTTCCATTGATAAACTCATCCTTTAGTCTTTCCTAAGCTGTAAGAGCAGAAAGAGCTGCTTTTTGTTGTCTGTGTGTATTGCTAATCTGACTAACACTCCAATTCCTCATGCTGAGATATTCCTGAAATTCTGTTCTTCATCCCTAGAGGACTCAAACATAGGAGAACTTCTTTCTACTAGCTGTTGAGTTCCTAAACAAAGTTGAGACTCTTCATAGAGTTTTCCCATGTATCAAATGCTGAAAACCATGTGTAAATTTATATTCATCACCTTTCACAGCTCCATTAGAGTATCTTGTTGGCCATGTTCTCTAATACTAAGTGGAATGCCACATAGAGCTTGATGGACGTTCTTATTACTCACAAGGATTCATCTTCTGTTAATTGTGTTGCCTCTGAAATTGATTTGCGCTGATAAGCTTTTTTTTTTTTAAATCGTGGCAGATTTCCAAGAAGGTAAACAAGAAGTACTAGGATGTGCAGGAGTTGCGTATTTATTGTTCATGCAGCCTGGCCTTCCCACTGTCAGTAAAACAATGTATATCTGTTATGAAAAATTCCTAGCAGATGATCACATTGGACAAGAATGTGTACTTATGGTATAATCACTGTTTACAACCATTTGGCATTTCTACCTGGCGTTTATGTCCGCATACCCTTTGTCCGTATGGAAATCTCTATAGACTGATGTAGTGGGATTTCTACTAGGAATGTTGATGTGCTTATAATCAGCAGTCAAGGATATTTTTGGAAGAAACTTTAATTTTGTTGGTGACAAAGTCTTACCCCCTCATCAGGGATTCCAGTTTCAGGCCTCTCTGTCTGAGTGGTCTCATACCAGGCTTTGAACAGGCTGTGTCCATATGTGTCCATTTGGCTGTAATTCTTACCATAGGAGCCAGTAGAATGGGCTGGTGCTATGATTTAAGCAAGAAGTTAGGAATTTTTCATGATATAACAAAATGCAAATGTGCTAAGGTCAAGCCAAGCTGCAAGTTATGTTCTTTTTACCTTATTCAGGGGAGTGGTTGATCTGTCAAATTACTGTATGTAGTGGTTTAGCAGTCCAGGAATTGGACACTTTTACAATTTAACGGAGCTGTTTCAGATAACGTTAGAACTGCTTTTCAGGACTGGAAGGCTCAATGAACATTTTGGGTCATAAGAGATGATAATAAGAATAGCTTTTCCTTAGTAAGAAATTTTTTAGTGCTTCTCAGTAAGTACTAGCTTCCCTGCTTCAGGCTGCTGTGGGAGCTCCTTTGTGTATATTCTTGACAGTTTTTCAGCACAGCCATCTGCCAACAATGAGTAGCTACGGGAACATTCTTGCTCACTCTTACTTTCCCTATGTTATTTGAAGGTATTGCCTGCATGCACAGAAACTGTACGGTCAGCCTGCAGTCACATTCAGTGAAGCCTCTTAACAAGGGTAGAATATCTTGGCATTGGAATACACAAGCTTACTAATTCTTATTTTGGTTAACATTAGGTTTAGGAAGCACTCTCTTAAGCGCACTCATGTTGCCAAAAGAACTTGATGGTTGTGTGTTCAAGTATGCAAAGCTCTGTAAGACTCTGACTTGCTTGCTGGGCTAGGAGAGAACTAGGCTAATTAGGCTCCTGGTTACCTTAGTCACAGCGTATGTTTTCTCCATCTTTAACAAACCAGCTACAAATGGAAGATTTTTCAGTGCTAATCTTACCACACTAAGAATTCTGATTATTCCAATGCATTTTGGCTCTTGTCATGAGTCCTTGTCCTCTAGTGGATTTTAAATAGATCATATATGTTTGATGGGCCAGTATTTGAAATGTTCTTTTGTCACCATATTCACCATTGGTTGACTCCCAGTGGCATATCTCCATTCCTGACAGCTGCAGAACAGTTAGCTGGACCTCTGTTTAATTTCACCTCTCAGTGTGTGCTGCTGCCATTAGGAGTGCAGTCCTCCAGTGTCCATTCACCTGTGAATTCATGGGACTCTGCTCGAGGTAAGTGGAATTTTTGTGAGGAGTTTGGAGATACCCACTGCATCAGTAGACACCTGTCTGAAGGGGAGACACAAGTTACTGCTTTGTTAGTTCTTGAGTTCATTTACAACCTGCCCTCCTATCCTCTTTGTCTAAGCCCCTGAAAGATTTCTAGGGAACTGGAAAAACTTTTTAAAAAAATTCATCACCAATTCTGTGGCCACAAGCAGAGAGAATTTGTGCAAACCCCTCCAAATACTACTCAAGCAGATTATTTCAGCTGGCAGTACTTGTATAGAAGCACGCTTGCTGTGAATAAACATGAAGTGTTCATTCAAGTGTTCTGAAGTTCTTTGGGGGATGTGGTATGGAATGATTCAGTGCTTTATTCACTGGCATGCTCTAGACTTACTGCCTGGTGTTTGTGAAAAGGTGGTTTTCCAGCTGTTCAGCTGCTGAAGGCCATGCAGCTCATTCCTGCCATTTTTTGAGAGTGCTCTTGAGTCTCCCACAGCAGGACTCTCTCTGTCCCAGCTACATTCTCTATATTGTATTGGGAGGTAGGATGTTGAAGGTCCCTTCCAGCTCAAACCATTCTTTGATTCGCTACTGTAATACTGTCTCTTCCATCTTGGTATTTCAGGGTGTTTAAAAGAGGATCTCAAGAGACATCTTCATTCTTGCTTGTGCTACACTCTACTAGAGACACAACTCTGACAAATACCAGTTGCTCAGAATGATGGAACTGTATGGGTTGGAAAGATGCTCATCTGTGAGGGATACACATTCAGTACTGCATTTGTTACTTTTGGAATCTGGAATACTCTGTCCAGTTCTGTGCTCCCCAGTCCAAGAAGGAGTAGGAACTACTGGAGACACTCTGGTGCAGAGACACTAAGGTGATCAGGGAGGTAGAGCATCTCCCTTACAAGGAGAGGCAAAGAAAGTTGAGTCCTTCTAGCCTGGAGAGGAGGAGACTGAGGAGGAACTCGTTAATGCTTATAAATATCCAATGGATGAATGTGAGGAGGATAGGACCAGACTCTTCTCAGTGGTGCCTGGTGACAGGATGAGGGGCAGTGGGAATAAAACGAAATACAGAAGGTTCAGTTTAAACAGAAAGGAAAAGTTTTCCATCGTGAGCCTAACAAAGCACTGGAACAGGCTACCCAGATAAGTTGTGGAGTCTCCTCCTTTGTAGAAGTTCAAAACCCACCTGGATGTGTTTGTGTGATGCTTTCTGGACTGTCCTGCTCTGCGAGGGGCTTGCAGTAGATGATCTTGAGGTTACTTCTAACCTCTACCATTTTGCATCCAAAAACTTTCAGATCTTTTAAGCTAGAAAATGCATGATGTGATTTCAACTGTTTCTGGTTAATAGCTTTTTGTAAAGAAAAATATTGAGAGTGGAAATAATGTGTGTGATAGATGCAGCCAACACATGTGTGAGTAGTTAATATTTTTATTTTAATAATGTGATGTTCATTCTGAGTGGGTGCTATCTATCCAGAATCAAGACGGCTCAGAAGGCTTTGCCTTTGTTTAAGTTTCAACTTACAATAGCAGTGAAGTTACACAGCTTTAAACAGCCTTTGTATACTCTCTTTATTTTGGAAGGACTTCAGTCAGAGCTCTGAGGTGCATCTGTGCCAAGGTAGACCCTTTGGTGGGGAGCAGTGTGTAATGGTGGTGAACTGGTTGTCTTTCCCATATATGGGGACAGTTTCTTAAGGTCAGAGGATTCAAGGGTGTAGTGGTTAGGGATTGAAACTAAATGGGAGAATCTACTGTTTGAGCTCTGGAAAAGCTTTATCTTTTGTTGCTGACAAGATACCTGAAAATCACAAATGACATATTCTAACTAGATTTTTATTTCAGTGACTTCAATAAAAATAGTTTATTTGCTAAATTCTTGTCTAGTCTAGGTATTTCATAATTTTGGATCAAAGAATGTGCAAGTAGACTTGCATCTAAGAGGCTTTTAAACAGAAATGTATAAGTGAATATCACTTGTCTTTGTAAGATGTTGCAAAAAGCATAGCTGAATGCTGGTGATAACTGAGTCATTTATTTGTAAAGCAAGTAGAGCAGGTTACTCACTGTGTGTAACAATTCTTTTCTAAAATATGTTGGATGTAAGAAAACCGTGCAAAGCTCTTTCCCTGGATTTTCAGAATAGGAGATGCAGAAAATCTAGCCAAATATTTTGGGAGGACCAGAGTGGGAAATGATGCTTTGTACCACAATAGTTTACTGCTAATGATAAGGAAACTTCACCCTTCCCAGTAAATGATTTAGTGTGAAATGTTTAACTTGCTCCAGAAGACAGTGGTAGTTGTTCTGCACCAAGACCCCCATTTCTGGAGACAGGACATGTCAGCCTGTATGTTCATGCATGTGTGGAATTGCTCACTACCATGATCTGATGATACCTCTGGGTAAAAATAGGATGGTTGACTGAAGACTGCAGGACCTTCCTTCAGCTTCAGTCTCTGCTGACATTACAAAACAGTAATGGCTTGTTTTACAACATCAGCACAACTGATCCCATAGGAATTGTTCATCAAAGACAGGACAGCTTCCTCTGCAGGTGGATGTGTGTACTAGCTATGCACTGGAAAGTAAAGCTGACATGATGATGAAGAGGGCACCTTGAGACTGGGTTCAGTCCCTGCAGGGTCCAAAGCTTATGGAATGGCTTAGAGATAGCAGGAAAAGGAATTGTGCTTGAACAGAGCCAGATTGACTGGGGTTGAATGATATTTGCACTTTGATTAGAATGTTAATGCCAAGTGCTTGGTGTGGAAACATGGGCAAAATATATTCTGAATCTTTATGGTGAATCCATCAATCAATGTATCCTTGCCTTGTGTGGTTTGTCCGTATAACAGTGTTCTCTCAGCATTTTACTGCCTGCTCATTTCCGCTTTTTTTTTTCTTTCTCCAAAAGCACTTGACAGTCAAACACCTTTAGTGCTTGTCTGTGTGGATGTGGTTGGAGTGTACTGCTGTGACTGTACAGCTTGGGGTTGGGGGGCTGCTGTAGCTTGTTGAGGTGATCCAGTGCCCTTTTTATTTTCTGTAATTGGACTTGGCAAAAATTAGACGATGCTGTTTGTGGGATGTTGTATTCCATGTTAAAAGGTTTCATAATTCAGGTCTTTGTTTATTGGTATAGCATTCTCTTATGTGGGAGGAAAAAAGTAAATTAGGAGCCTTTCAAGCTGAGGCTGGAAAAGTTAGTGTAAATTCTTATTTCTAAATGCCTGAAAAGTAAGGAAATCCCAGAAATGCTGCTGGATGCTTTTAAAACACAATTCTGTTCAGAGGCTTAATGTGTTTCAAGCAAACCATCATATAGTGCAATCCGTATAATCAGTACTGTTTATCAGATAGTTGAAGACTGAGAAGCCTGCTTTCCTTGCTAGTATGATAGATTTCAGGTGTTAAGAGTATAATAGATTTTAGGTGGTTTAGGTGTTAGTGCTGTTTGTTACACCTGCTCAATGTTTCACTTCAATCTAGGTTGAAATTTTTATGCACTTACTTAAAAAGAAAAACAAACAACAAAAAGTTTAGGTATACACGCTTCATCATAGTTTTCCGTTGCACTTTCAATCTTTATGTGGACATTCCAAATAAAAGCTAAAGTCTAGAATTTAGAAAATATTGTCTTAGTGCTTTCAGAATAATACTTCCAATGCATTTTAAATTTGTAGGAAAAGTGTATTTGGGTACAGCTACAATTAACTGATTGATTTCTTTTTAAATTAGGGCTTCAGGTGTTCAGCTATTCTAGTTAAGCAAGATAGAAATGTTGAATGAGTATTTTACCACTGAAAACATAATTTAGTTTCTTCAGTAAATCCTTAAAGGAGATAACAGTGGAGGGTGCTTTGTTTTAAGTCCAAGATTAGGCTATGAGTGGAAAATACCACAAGCATCAGTGTATGTGGAGTATGCTGCTTTACACACAAGATGCAAATACGTACAACCTGTGAACTTGGAGGTGGGTTTAGCCACAAAAGTAATCTTATGCTGGAAAATAGTTTGTTATTTGTGGTTAAATGTTAATGTCATGCAGACCTGTGTGTAATGTAAATGTCTCTTAGAAGATGTTAATTTTAATTCATTCAAATGTCATGTATTTTTTTTGTAGCTCTGTCTGTGATCAGCAAGCTGTCAGATTCCTACAGCTGAAGTACTACAAATTCTATTTGCAGCTACAAATGCCTTTTTTTAAAAAAATCCAATTTTTTCTTTATTTCAAAAGGCATTTGTTGTCAAGGGGCCCTTATATCATCACCCTGTATTGCATCTTTATATTTTATTGTGTCTTTATATTTTGTCATTCCTTTGCAGAACAAAAGAGATGAACATCTCTTGAAAAAAAGAAATGTTCCCCAAGAAGAAAGTTTAGAAGATTCTGATGTTGATGCTGACTTCAAAGCAGTAAGCTCCATAATTCTGGAATTATTTGTAAAACTTTGGTAGTGTCTCTAGACAGTGTATTCTGGTTTTACTTTAACACTCAAAATCTTGCAGTTGTTTGAAAATAAAATTGTGAACTGATACGCTGTAAAATTAGCCTGATTGTATTAAATGTCTAAAAATATCTTGGCAACAAATTTATTAAAACATCTCTTTTGTTTCCTTTTATAGCAAAACGTAACACTAGAAGCTATACTACAGGTATGTTGCGTTACACTGTATTTTTTATTAAATATATACGTTCTTTGCATTTTTAGTTTTTACTGTTGCTTTTTAATTTCAGAACGCCACAAGTGACAACCCAGTGATCCAACTGAGTGCTGTCCAAGCTGCAAGGTAAAAATAAAAGACACAAAAATATATTTCTTGCACATTTTTCGTGATGAAAGTTACTTATTTTACTCTTTTAATTTCACAGAAAACTCCTATCCAGTGACAGGAATCCACCTATTGATGACTTAATAAAATCAGGAATTTTACCCATTCTGGTGAAATGCCTAGAAAGGGATGATAAGTAAGTATACTTGAAAAAATGCTCACCTTTACTGAAAATCTGCACCCACAAAACATGGACTCAAATGAAACTGAGGATTCATGGCATTGTATACTCTAATGCAGTGGATGACATTTTATGATAACAAACCATAAATTCTTCAGGAGTATTTGTTCTGCCATGGAAATATAATTTTATTTTTTGGTGCTTGCATGAGCATGTCCAGCTAATGGAGTAAATTTTGTTAAATTTTTGTTTGGTTTGAAGTGTGTTAGACTTCTCTTCTAATTTTAAGAAACCTATCTCAGAATGGGTGTGTTTGTGTGAAAGCAGAGAACACGCCTGGTTATGAGTAGGGCTCTTTGCCTGAATGCATATACCTTTTATCATTGAAGTTATTAGTTTCTAGCTTCTTTGATTCTTAACTGCAAGGTGGCTTTTCTTGTGGGTCTGTGCTGCTCTCATATGATGGTACAACACAGTGACTATGCTTGCTGTTAGGATTCTTTGCTGGACAAGCTTCAGTAAAGGAATTAGAGTACATGGAGCATGTAGATGCAAGAATTCAATTACATATAGGAAAAATGCCATAATCTACAGTCAGTGAGCCCCTTATCTAGATAGATGGGGGGTAACACATTTGAAGTAAACATTTTAGCTTATCTTTGGTCTCAGGCAGCCATAAATGTATTTACAGTATTTGTTTTCAAGGTTATTGCTGCAATCACAAGGGCTAGAAACTTAAAAAATGCTAATTAGCATTGGACATAATTTGGTGGTTGCAAAAACATGAAGCATACATAGCTTTATTTCTAGCCTGCTTAACAAAACAGTTGCTTAGAAAGCAGCTGGCAATAATGTTCAGATCAGGATAACATTTTGAAATGGGTTGTGAATGTCTGTCTGCTCTAGAAGTAGATGGTTCAGTACTGTGGAAACTTGTAATTTGAATTTTCTGTGTAGTTTTTTATGATTTATTTTTGTAAATGTTTAATAAGCCTTTTGAAATTAAACTCAGTGCTTTCATGAGCAGTCTTTTTAATTGTGATTGCTATATAATAATCAGTAGAGGCAACCTCAGCACAGGCTTCATATAACAGATTGTTAAAGCTGTTTTTCTTGTTGTAACTGAAAGCTTATCACAAGAGAAAGAAGGACCAACCTAGAACTGGAAATTGAATGCACTTGATCCTAGAATGTACAGGTTTATAGATAGCTGCTGACAGGTACTATTTGTTTTTACAAATCCTTATTTGCATTGCTTGGGCCCTCTTACCTGATTCTGTTTCAATCACATCCAAAATAATACCTTGAAATAATTTGGAAACTAATGCACCAAAAACGCTAAGAGGAAGGAAACAAGTGCTATGACTAGAAAAGACCTAGAAAAGCATGGACATGAAAAAATCACGTAAGAGTAAATACTATTCACTCCTCCTAAAACCAGACACCTGACTGTTATGCTAACTACCATAAACTGTAAACTGTTGTATAGCTTCTTGAGCTCTTAAGCTTTTAGCATTTGCTTGCACAAAGTCTCAATGCAAACTGTTTTAATAAACTGCTATTGGTGTAGAAAACAGTTGACAGTCAGTTCGGAAGAGATGTTCCTCCAGCTTTCATGATATTGGTAACTAATGTTATCTGCATTTAATAAATTAGTTTTACTTTAGGTATGATGTCTTTTGATACTTACGCTAGGTCTTTCCCCTTTCTGTGATGGAGCAGAAAAATATCCCCAGTATACTGGCTTACACTTGATCTGGGATATAAATGTTAGAGGCTTTTTTCTATTGGGTATGGTCAGTTGTGGTTCCTTTATTGAGAACCACTGATGGCAACATGACTCTCTTCGCGAAGTATCAATGGTGTTAGATCAGCTGGATGTGAAGATCTCTCTTAGCCGCTAGAGAAGCATAATAAAATTTTATTATGGGGGCTGCTAGAAATTTTTCATACAGGAGATAACTAGTTACTGGAGTAGTGGTCTTCCTCGCTGTTTGTTATGTGCCATAGCAGGTATTACTAGGGCTTTTTCATTGCTTGATTCTTATGTTTTTAATTGCCAATGTGAAGTTAGAATGCTGTGTGCGTTGCAGATTTTTTCTGCCCAGTGGCACTGTTAAAATGTAGAGCGTTTCTGAGTGGATACAGTTATTAATACTGAAATGAAATGGAAAATAATCTGCAGATCATATTTCAATTTACTACTATAAATTGTTTCATTACAGTCCTTCATTACAATTTGAAGCTGCATGGGCATTGACTAACATAGCATCAGGCACTTCTGCACAGACTCAAGCTGTTGTACAGTCTAGTAAGTACCACAGTTTGGTTTTTAGGGGGTGGTCGATATTGTGGGGAAAAGGGAACATTTTGATAACATGCTTTTTGTTACCAAAACAATTAAAATAATAAATGCATGCCTGTCTTCTTTCTCAAAAATAACTAAAACTTATGTTTGCTCTTACATGTCAGTTTGCCACTAGCAGTTAAGGTTCCTAGACCTCTTTTCCCATCTAAAAGATCAAGAATGACAGATTATATAAAATGGTGATTAAAATGTTAGGCCTTTCTAATTTGTGGGTCAATTTTTGGGTTGATTTCTGAAATCAATTACTATTTTTTCCCCTATGGCTAAAACTTAACATTAGGAAGTAATTATTTCTACCTTAAAGGTGTGTTCATAAGTGTTATTAAATTTGTTAAATACATGTAGTTATGTAAGGTTTCCTGTTTAAATACAAAGTTCCAACAATTATAATCCTTTCCTTCACCACGATTAATATCTCCTATGCATACCAGGTTTGTTATGCTGTCTTTACTTTTTACTTAACCAGCCAGTGAAACTTCCATTGTGAAAAGAGATAGTAAATAAACTCTAAATTTAATTGAAGAGAAATTATTCAAATTAATTTTGTCACTTATATAGGTCTTGTCTATCAGAACACTTATAGCAATCATCTTTATACTAAATACAACATCTTGTCATTAAACAAGAGACTGTAGATCAGCAAATGTGTAATAAATTGTGTTGGCTTATTCATATTCAGTGTGTTTTATATGAGAAAATGGTGACTTAGCTATTATTTCTTTCTTATGAGTATGAACCTGCCTTTCAAGTGAAAATGCTGTTTTCTATATTTTAATAAAATACCTCACTAAATACTGTTAGATTCTGTGTTGCTAGGATCTTAGAGCAGTAGGTTAAGAATGCTTATTAAAATGAGCTTTTGATAAAAATCCAAAACCTTTAAAAGTAAAATCTAAGCCTTGGACTTGTTTCAAAGAATCCTAATACAGTTTGGTCACCTCTGTTTTTAGATTGCTTTTCTGGTGTCTAAGTATCTTTGAAAATCTGTTACCAAGTTTTTCTTCCTTCTCAGCTTGTCCATTGGTTAGTCATTATTTTCTTCCTTTTTCAAGTTCACACAATTTTATCGTATTTGAATTAGTGTAATGAAAAGGCTGTTTGTAGTATTAGCTTTGCAGGAAAAAAATGGGAAAAACTTCTTAAAGTGAAAGTTAAAATATAGTTACAATATGTACAGCACAGCCAAAAGCATAGCTGTTTCCTGAAAAATTACTGGCACTTAAGGCTGGGATATACATCACCCAAAGTCTGTTTAGCTAATGCTTGAAAAGAAAAAGTGATAAAGTTACTTTAAAGATGCAAAAATTATTTTCCAAGCTTTACTCCTGAAGACAAAATGGAAGCTTAGTATGAAAGTCTTGCTGCTTTGGCTGGAAGATGACTAGGGAAAACACCCTCCCAGCTCTATACCCATTAGGTAAGGGTTGTTTTGAGGAAAGAAAGCATTAAATCCTTGCAGCTATAGAAGAGGCTGGCACAGCCTACAGTACAAAAGGAGGACCCTTGCAAACAAGGACAGATGGCTTCTTCCATAAATGCTGAAAGGCCCACCAGAAGAGGTAGAAAGTACTATATGCACAGAATAGATCTCAGCAGGAGACAGTTTGGAGCAGAAGTAATTTTTTGAGAGTAGTAGATCACATAATCTGCAACTCGTAGTTTCTCAGACTGTCTTGCTGCCAGAGTGTTGGTATGGAATAACTTAATTTTTGCTTTTGAAAGTTTACAAGGATTATCTAATATAAGCCATATACTTTTCCCTACTCTCCCAAATACGCTGAAGTGTGATCTTCGTAGTCTCTGAGAAGGAAGCTAAAAAATTCCACATGAGCTAATGGAAGCAGGGTGACTGTTATAAGAACAGAGAGAGTGTTCTTAAGCAACAATGTGTTGCTGTCCTTCCTAACATGCCAGCTATAGGCAATTGTTGAATTAATCATATAGGATGAAGAAAGAATTGTCATTTGCCTTTATCACTCTGTATTTTTCAGGAAAATACATCAGGGTGTTTTGGGTCATTGTCACATGTTACATTATAAACAGAATATTGCTTCACACTTATTCACAAATTGTGTTGCTTTTTAAAAAATGTCTGAAGCTATTTCTCCAATAAAAAATCCTCTTCAGCAGTGTATAAATGGAGGCATTTTACTTTGTTCAGAAAGTATGGGATTAATATGATCACGTATAGATTTTAAAAATTGCTGCAAGAATTAGCATCTTTCAAACAATATAGGTTGTCTGAAAGGAAGCAGTGCATGTGAATGGTTTCTATTAAATGAATTTAATTCAGAGACTGACATCTAAAATCAGTACCACTTCCTTAATCTGTTGTGTTGCCTGTATTATATAAGAGCAAATTAAAACGTGTTTTAGGACTGGCAGATGGGTGTAAATCTTCACTGCATATGGAAACTAACTATAGCCACCTCTTGGGAGGAAGCTATTTTCTTAAAGTCAAGATTTGAAGCACGTTTGCACGAGTAGGCATGTCATTCTGCTAGGTATGTATCATGATCTGCAAAATCTGTTTTACCAGGACATGAAGCCTAGCACCTACAGACATGGCTGAGGCTCTTCCATATTCCCCATATTGAAATATGAGGAGATGTTTAAATGTAGGGAGCATTGTTTTAAGAGTTGCTACTTCTTGAGTCTGTTTTTTTTACCTCTAGATATGTACAGAAATGTTTGAGGTTTTGTATGATCTTTGATATACAAACATGAATAAGATATGGAGGAGAATGTGTTTTGTGTTAATCCAAGTGTTGCACACATACTGTGTTCTAGTAAAGACAAATCGAATCTTTGCATTCTGCAGATGCAGTACCTCTGTTCTTGAGACTACTTCATTCACCACACCAGAACGTTTGTGAGCAAGCTGTCTGGGCTCTTGGAAATATTATAGGTAACTCTTGGTATAATGATTTGAATTCAGGATGCTTTTGGTTTTAGAATTTGACTTTTTTACATTGGCATTATCATATGAGACTATGTTTCCTCTTAAGTTCTGTGATTTATCAGAATTTTTCATGTGGCCAGAATTATGTGATGTGCATCCTGTTTTTTTCTAAAGAGCAGTATCAGTTGTCATATGAAATATTAAAAGGATAAATTTTATGTCTTGTAAAATATACATACATATCTGTATGTCTGTATATTTAATTGAGCACAACTTTTTAGTAGTAGACTATGGGTGAGGAAACATAGAATTTCAGTATCCCAACATGCCATTGCATACATTTCAAGATTTTTCATTTTTAATGTAATTTCTTTTACAACAATTTTCATTTCTGTAGGTGATGGTCCTCAATGTAGAGATTATGTCATATCACTGGGAGTTGTCAAACCTCTTCTGTCCTTCATCAATCCCTCCATTCCCATCACCTTTCTTCGGAACGTCACATGGGTCATTGTCAATCTCTGCAGGAATAAGGACCCCCCACCGCCTATGGAGACAGTTCAGGAGGTAAACAATTACGAGACAGATCATTTTTTTTTATGCTCTGGGTTGGAGGCCAAATGTGTGCATGTGTTTTGCCACTGTTGTATGCCATTTATTGGTTGTTAATGAAGTAATTTGACCAAGTTACAGCTCTAGCAAGAAGCATCAACAACGATATTTCTGAGGTCTGAAACAGTAAAGACCAATAAGCCATACGTTAAAATGGACACACCGAACAAGCAACACTTTGCATTAACATGCTCAACATTTCATGTTTTTATCAAAAAAAGGCTAAGAACATAGTTCTGTATACAGAAGGGTTCTGTATACAGTCGTATTCATATGTAGTTATTTTCAGTAAGGTGAAATGTAAGTAAACTAATGAATTCAGTGTAGTTTGTGTTTTGACTACCTGTGAACATGTACTCAATGTCAAGTCCCTCTTGAAGAGCAGTATCATAGTCTTTTCAAACTGGTGAACAGAGCAAAAGTGGCATTTTTAGAGTATGCATAGGTAGTAAAGTAATGGTATTTAACTAGAACTATAGTTGTAATGTAGTGCATGAAGTTCTTAATTTTCAGATATGTTTTGAGTGTGGATGCAACTTTTGAAGTCATGTGAACTACAATAATGAGTGAACTAGAATGTAATCTTAGAATGGGGAGACTTTCGCAAGTACTACAAAAAACCCCTGTTCTAAGCAGTACTATCACAGCTCAGTTTTATTTTTTCTCCATATGTGAATATAGAAACTTTAATCCAAGAGTTTCATATATCTATGTTAAGATAATGATTTTTATTATATTGTGTGATAACACTATTCAAAATAGCAGGAGGATGTTTTACCTGTGCTTGTTGTCTCTCAAAATTTTGTCAGGTCTGTGGTTTGGTGTTTTTGGTTTTTTTTGAAATACACAAAAGCATTGAGTACTGTCTTGTATTTTTAAGACTTTTAAATAGTGTATGTGTGTATTTATACATACTCGGAGGGAATGACCATCTACTTGGAAGTGTGTGAATGCGAATGCAACCTCAAGCTAAGTTTTATAACTGCAGTACTTGGATTCATGATTGTACAACCAATTTTATTCTACTGTAGTGACTGATTAACTTTTTTTCAGATTTTGCCAGCATTGTGTGTTCTCATTTACCATACAGATATAAATGTAAGTAAATTCTAAAGTTTTATACATTTAGATTTTTTGTTATCTCTAGAGAGAAGATGCCGCAAGATTTTAAGTAGCAAACAGTTTTGCGTGTTAATTCCTGTATAATTAAGTAGTAAATGCACAATTAAATGTGAAAACTAATGTAATCGCAACCATTCTTCAGAGCATGAAAAAGTGCAAACATAGTTTCTGAAATAGCTTTTCTAGAAGTTGTTTTTATTCTTTACATTGGAAACTACATTAAAAACAGTCATGTCTTGCAGAATTGAAAACTAGAAATTTGACATTCCTGGTTTACCATCAGTTTCACTTTAATTCTGCTCCAGTTTATAATTTTGCATGGATAATACTTAACACATGCATAGAAAAAACCCCACATATTTCTACTTGCATGTCAAATAAAATACCATCTGGGTAAATCTAACTTCTGTAACCTGTTGGGTGCTTGGCTTTGCAGCCTGTTTAAGGAAATCCCATACCAAAATAAACAGTGAAGTATTGTTATATGGCACCTTTGACAATCTATCTTCAGATTTTTAATATGCAAACTTCAGTACTTCCCAGAATACTGACTCCATGGGTTTACGTGTATTTTCTAAGTAAAGTGCCAGAAAGGTGGATTTACCTCTTGAACACCTTACATTAGAACTTCAGGAACACAATTTGTGTAACTAAGGGATCGTGAGAGTGCTGTTCTGCTCCTCGTGTCAGGACTGTGTTGTCTTTCACTTTTGCTCCTTGTAGTGATCTTTCAGTTTAGGGAAAGAGGAATAGAACACTTATGTTGAGATCAGGGATAGAGCGTAACATTGGTGGAACTGTCCTTAACTTCATCTCTGCTTTTCTAGTGGTGTAACGGGCTTGACTCAACAAAATATTTGCAAGCAGTTTAATCTGGGATTTTGCCAGGGTTTTCCCAGTGTAATGTGAGTGGGAGACAGCACATGGTGACTTCAAAATTTCACCATCCTGAATGGAAATTGATAGTAAAACTAAAAAAAAACTAAACGTACTTCTGACCTGTATGCTTTTTTCCTCCTGACAAATTTGAAAGCTTTTACAAGCAATGATTGTGTGAAAGCTTCTTGACATACATGTGCGATTATGTGATGCCAGGTCTTGACTGATCTCAATTAGGGTGCCCATCTTTTTGATCCCATGAGTCAGGTGCTAGTTTGGAGGTACCAGTCTGGTCTGAACCTCTGTACTGGAGCAGCAAGCCTGTCTTTGGAGATGAGTCAGTGATGCAGGTAGGTCAGCTAACAGTCCTGTGAGCACTTGTGGCGGCTGTTGCTCTTGTCACCAGCAGGGCTGTGAGGCACCATCTCTCACTGCTTCTGCTGCAATACGGGCTCCACTGCAGCATGTTCTGCTGTCCCTGGGGCATTAGCAGGTGAGGGCAGCAGCAGGCTGTGTCAGAAAAGCATTAGATCTCTACTGTCTGACCCTTGGAGCTGAGTGGAAGCAGTCTGGTTCAGGACTTTACAATCTTTCCTACACATCAGAACTGTATTTAGCTATCTTAATAGCTGGGAATTTTTAATGAGTTTTGAAAGTAGAGTAGATCTAGTAGATCAACAGATGGTGTCCTTAGTGGAGTACTGATTTCTATTCCTGCAGTTCCTCTCATAATTTAAGTGATGTGATATCCCTCTTTCACTTTAGATGCAGTGCCCATAACTTTTGTACCTTTCTTTCTTTAAGGGCTCTCAAATAGTCATCAGTGATTTAGTCATTGGGTTTTTTAAGATTGCCCTGCATGATAGTAATTTCTCTGTGGGTTTCTGCTTTGCTTGAACAGTTGCCACCTTACAATAGTTGCCAGTTCTTCAGTAGGTATAAGAACCCGTTTTCTTTGCTGTGAATTTGAATCTTACTGTGAAGGCAGAAAAAGGCATACATCCAGAATAGTTTGCGGTTTCACTTCAGAGCTGCAGCAAGGAGCAGAAATGCTAAGTTGTAGGTACATGGATTAAAGACTAATGTTGCTCAGGTATCCTGTAATCAAAAGACAGCACAGCTAACAAATCATAGCAGTGCTCGTAGGCTGGGTTGGTATTTTCTTCAGAAAGATACTGGCATAACTACTTGTGTGAGCTGGTTGTCTGTCTTGGAAATGCAAATCAAACCCAACAGTTTACCTTTGTGAGATGATGTATGCTGTGACTTTATGCACCACAATGTGGTGTTTAATTTTTAAAAAAATAATTTAGAGGGGTCGTGTAGAAATTATGGAGCAAATGGCCCCAGTTTTCAAAATTGTACGTAATAGCCTAACATCTTGCTAATTAGGCCTTGTCATAATCATGTTTGAGTTTTTCATACAGATAAATTGCATGCTCCTTATTTTTTTTCCCCCCAGACATGTGGAATGTTGATCACTAAATTAAGCCTCTTTTATATGGTTTTTTTATCGTTCAATATGTAAACTGGTTCTTTCCAATTTGTAGATTCTTGTGGACACGGTTTGGGCTTTGTCCTACTTAACAGATGGTGGAAATGAACAGATACAAATGGTGATTGATTCAGGAGTTGTACCTTTTCTAGTTCCCCTTCTAAGTCATCAGGAGGTTAAAGTTCAAGTAAGTCTGGTTCAGTTGCTGTTGAATAGTTCTTTGTAAGCTGCTTTCTAAAAAATGTGCCTTAGAGTACTTAGTGAAGTACTGGGATAAGTGTTTGTAGCTACATTTGTTGCTTGCAGGTAGAACTGAACAAAACATGTTACCTGTGCTGGGAAAAAAGTTACTCAACCAGTTTAAGCATAGTTTTAGGTGTGAGGTTAAATATTAATTTCTATTGTATGATTACCAGGGTTGCCTGCCTTTGGCCATCCCTAAATATTTAATGACAGCAGATTTTACATTTTCCAGAATTTGGATTCTGTATGCTTTTGTCTGTTGCTGCATACATGATTATGCATATTCTGTCTGAATAGCTTTTGGAAATCAATTAGTATTTTGAGACTTTTTGAATGTTAACATATTTGCAGATGCTGATTCCTTTTAATAAAGTAAATTTCTAATTAGCTACAGAAGACAGGTTAACTAAGCTTGTTTGATTAAAAGACAACGGGAAACGTAATGTATGGTTTTTTTGTAAGTCAGCCAATGTAATTTGGTCTTTTTCACATATCTCTACATTTGTTGTCTTTGTTTAGTTTGTACTTTGGATGAGATTTGGCTATCTTAACATTTGTGAGACCAACTCACTTGATGCAAGGGTGTCTCTCCATTTATTGGCACTTGTAAAGTGTTTACTAGCCAATACATAAAAAATGCAAAGTCCACTTCTGAGAGTTGATAAGAAGAGTAAAGGATTTTTAATTCTGTACTGGAAAGCTGAATGGAAAATTAAGCAACTTTGTAAGACACAGTCAAAGTCTAGAAACATCTAATGTAATTAACTTAGATAAGATATTGATTTCTCTATTGTTTTAATAACCTTTTCATTTTTAATCTTTATACTTTGAGTTGAGCTGCAGTGCATCTTTTCAGTAAAATGCTGTAACTGTGTTTGGATGAAACTACCCACTTTTAGGATGTGGCTCAGAGGATGAAGTGCCAAACTGTATTTTTGCAAAGTGTTTTTGTAAAGAGACATCTTAAAATGATCTTTGTTTTAGCACAAGTAACAGCAATGTCTTTAACATGCAATTTTTTTTCCTTCCCACTTTGGATATTCAGACAGCAGCACTGAGAGCAGTAGGCAACATAGTAACTGGTACTGATGAACAGACACAAGTTGTTCTCAATTGTGATGTTTTGTCTTATTTCCCAAATCTCCTGACGCATCCAAAAGAGAAGATAAACAAGGTATTTTTTGTTTCTTCCAAACTTAATCTTCTTATTTAGGAAATAAAGCCATAGTCTGTCGGATATTACAAGAAGAATTTCTTACACCATATAAGCAATTTTGTATAAAGAGACAGCCTTTGCGGCTGTTGCTTAATTAGGGCTAAAGACAAACAGCCATACTGAGGATCCATGTGATGGTGTTGATGCTTTTTGGGAGTATTGATGACTTTTCCTTTAGAGTGTGATACTGTTTTATCATTTGCAAAGTGAGTAACTGGCTAACCTGCATTATAGATTTTCATAACTAGAGTGTTACTTTAGGTTGAGTCCTGTGAGTGAGGACCAATCTAGTTTTTTAACCCCACCTTTCTGTAGTGGGATTTGTTCTCTTGTCCATCTTCATGTTCAGGAAGGTAGGAGTACCAGTGTCCTGTATAAACTGTCCCTCATTTCTCCTTCCTTTGGATGGAGGTGACTTTGCTGCAGCAAGGACCAAAATGAATAAGAGTAGTTTGATAAAAGAAGGTGATCAGGGCTGTCTTCTCCAGAGCTGTATTTCATGTTAATTGCAATTTCTTTAAAATCATTGTGCCATCTTGCCCTGAGGAAAAGAATTTTTGTTTAGCTAATGTGAATCCTCCACTTAGTGTACAGTGCAAGGGAAATGTAACTGAGGAATCTGTTTCTTCAGGCCCTGTCAACTGTCAAGAGCTCTCTATCGCTGACAGTTCAAACTGCCCTGATTTGTTTCTGCCTGCTCTTCTAGCTCTCACAGAGAAGGATGATGAGCTCTTTCTGAATGCCAAGAAAGGAATTGTTTTTGTACAAGGGAAGTTTAAAAATGCTTTGAGTTTTGGTTAAAGTGTGTGTTTCAAGGGACAAATTTAAAAAAAAGCAAAGTAGACATTCTTAAAAAAATCGAACCCTTTGTTTTTCTCCTTATGAAAGTACTTCATAAAGCAGTACTTGATAACTGATGGCTGCTTGCTACATCTTTGTCTTACTTAAGATTGCACCTTTTTTTTATGCTGTTTGAGATAGTCTGGACAAATAGCTCCCTTTGTAACCAGGAATCTGTAGCTACCATTGGATGGACCTTGGCTAGTGAAAAACCTGCAGATGATAACTTGTCAGTGAAACACCTTTTTACTTCACTGCTGAGTAAAGTCTCAGGACTGAGAGTCCTGTCTGGTACTTGAATGAGCTTTGTGAGCTCCACTTCGTATTTCAGGAAGAAAATGGAAGCTATACTTGGTCTTCTTGTATCAGGACTGAAACCTGATACTGAGCTGTCAGTAGGAGGATTACAGGATAAGTCTATTTTTTATGAGGTTTTACCAGTTTTCCTATTTTCTTTGTGAAATTGATTAAAAGATAAAAACATGGCTGTGACTTGAGCAGTGCCAAAGTGGGTATAAGGTTTACATCAGCATTGTTCTCTGATGTGTGGAGTTACTTCTTGTGTAAGTAATAACCTTGAGTTAATCATGATCAATCAGTAATAATCATTAATGAATCAATTTTGCATTTATCCCAAATACGTTTGGCTGTCGCAGTAGATTAAAAGTTTGTGCCAGAACTGCCTTTGGGGAGGAAATCTGGAGTTTCTGTTTAGTGATTTGTCATGATACAGTTTAAGGTTTTGAGGTTATTTTGTTTGGTTGTTTTAGAGTTTCTTTTTTCTGCTATCTGACTACTATTTTTAAAAAAGTTTTGCTGTACTTTTCATCAATTGTAGGAAGCAGTTTGGTTCCTTTCCAATATCACAGCAGGAAACCAGCAACAAGTTCAGGCTGTAATAGATGCCGGGCTAATCCCTATGATCATACACCAGCTGGCTAAGGTCAGTCACACTATCAGCTATGCGAGTTGTCATCCTCTTTTTATAAATCTGACACGAGGAGTCGGTGATTTTTTAATAATAAGCTTGACAGATGTTTCCATATTGATTTTAATGAGCTGTTTTTCAGGGAGACTTTGGAACTCAGAAGGAAGCTGCTTGGGCAATTAGCAATTTGACAATAAGTGGGAGAAAAGATCAGGTAAGCGTAGTGGGATTTCAGATTGTCACTAAAACATTGCGCAGGCAGATATTTGCAAGAAGCACAATGTTGAATGCCTTTTTTCATTATTTAGGTTGAATACCTTGTACAGCAAAATGTAATCCCACCATTCTGCAATCTACTCTCAGTAAAGGATTCTCAAGTGGTACAAGTGGTGCTGGATGGTCTGAAAAACATCCTGATAATGGCAGGTGATGAGGCTAGCACAATAGCTGAAATTATAGAAGAGTGTGGGGGTAAGTGCTTATTAGACTTCTTAAAAAAAAAAAAATCAATTTTCTGGGTATAACTCTGTTTTCCCCTTGCTGCTGTTATTTATTACAGCTTTCTTTTTTACTATGGGCCATACCAATAATCAGCTGAGACTTTGGTAATGAAGGAAATTGCTGATTCTGTTTAGTTTGGTTTAGAAATGGTCATTTTGGAGGCAATGGTTAAAGGAGCTGTCTATAGCTTAGGCCAACCAACACGCAAAAGCAAAAGGTGCATAAGTCAATGTTGCTATCCCAAGTGTCGCTGCTACAAAG